>OMKK01030605.1:13672-34112 GCA_900302305.1 Polymixia japonica | reverse complement strand
CACCACACACATGCAGGGACACACACACACACACACACACACACACACACACACACACACACACACACACACACACAAAATGCTAATGCAGATATAATAACAGAGACAGTAGAGGGTAGAACAGAGAGAGAGAGAGACACAGAGAGAGAGAGAGAGAGAGAGAGAGAGAGAGAGAGAGTAAAAACCCATAGAATGAAAGCTGGATAGAGTGAAAGAGAGAAGGATGGTGAGACATGAGTTAATGGGATGACATTCACCGCTAATTACTGCCCAGGTCGCTCACAGTCACTGGGGATTACCTGGCCACAACCTTCCTCAACACGCTCACTACAACACACACACACACACACACACACAGACATAGATGCACACAGAGGCAAACACAGAGACACAAAAACACACACGTGCACACGAATGCACACAGAAACACTCACAGACACAAACAGGTACGCACACTCACATGAAGCATAAGTATACAAAATTCATAGATATGATATTTCTTGTACACATTTACACACCTTCACAGGTGGAAGTATTTGGTACATTGGTTCTACAATACATACACATGCAATGTGCACATTCATAGATATAGCCCATATGCATTATACATTATTCACATGTGCATGTATTTTTATGAATGTGTTTGCACATGTTCTTGCGAGCAAATGTGTGCATAAATTTTGCTCGTGCTCACACACACACACACGCACACAAGGACAAACAACAGAGTACACTACTACACCTTAGAGTACCAGGATGTTGACTGGAATCTCCTAACCATCTCCTACTAAGACGAACTATCGCCGTACCCACAGACATAGCTAAGCATTCGTATGCGCATGCATGCTACACAAGAGCAAGTGTGTGTCTGTTAGCGTCTGATTAATAACTGCGCGTGCGTGTGTTTGTGCATGCGCCTGTTTGCATGTATAGATCCATGTATGAGTGAGAGAAAGACAGGTTCAACTATAACCTCCACTGACACTGAACGCATTACACACAGTGTCACTATACCTATAATCTACTGGAGCCTCGACAAAATGGCTCTGTGCCGTACCCAGAAATAAACTTCTAGGATGAAGACGATGTTCTGTATCATTTTAAAACTCTGGCTTTTGTGTTCCCGGCACCGATAGCTATAATGGCAATCGCCCCTCAACCGTATCCCAATGCCGGATGCAGGGTATCATTTTGTTTACATTCATCACCTCTGATAAGCGGGTATTTCTAACCTGGTATTTCTTCTCCCAGAGGTAGTCCAGGGTGACGTCCTCCACGACAGTGATGCAACACAACTTGCTGCCGAAGACTTCCTGCAGCATGCTGATGAGGTAGGCGTGGTGCTCAGCATCCATCGCGTAGTGGTGGTTGAAGTCCAGGAACACCACCTCGTTAAATCGATGGATTCATTAATTAATCATCAAAACCAGCCGATCAATCAGACAGCCAGGTGGTCAGTCTATCTATCTATTTAATCATATGTATATTATAACATGTTCCTTACAAAACATTCACTTCACAATGCTTCATAGTGAAAGCACAAATTATAAAAGGAGCTTTCAATACCTCTTTCTTGTGTACGTTCAGGAAAGAGTTGATGTCTGACAGGCCATCCCTCACCTTCGAAGAGAAAGAGAAATATAAGTGTTCAAACAAGTGTCACGTATTGACAAAAGAACAGAACAGCATGCACATTTAGTCATGTGATTTGGATGAGATTAGATTTGGAAGTCCTTCGTGTCTGTTTGATGAAATAAAATGTAAACTATAATGACAACAGCGACATCGCAATGCATCAGGAAACAAGGGGTCAACAATAATATTCTCAACTATGTATAACGACATCATACAGTAAACACTGCCTAAACGCCATGAATGAGATTAAGATTATGTTAGATTGCCCCTGAAGTCACCGTCCCTTCCACCAGCCCTGCCTGCCCAAATTATATTCTTCCTCTAATCATTTAGGTCAAAAATTCAAGAAAAACTCCACCACACCCTGCTTGTGGCTAAACACTGTGTTCTAATTTAGGCATAGCTTTGGTGCTGGACCCACGCTTGAATGACCCGTGTCGAAAGATGGATATTTATAACAAAACACACAACCTCTGATCGTTGTTCAAGGCTATCTCTGTCCCTGTACCTGGATAGTCAGCACGAGACTTGGGACAGCTGCGTGCATTTTGAAAATTGCAGTTTTGTAAATATTGACACTTTTCAGGCTCTTGTGTCCAACAAAATAAATAGACGACATCTGGGCTGGTTCAAACACGTGAAACTCTGTTCAAATAAAATGGCTTGTCTTTTTATTTATCTAAACTCTAATCAGGCACATCTCGTGAGATGACATTTTAATCACGAGGACAGACTGGCGAGACAAAATCCAGCTGTCGAGGGAGAACAGGACAGGACAAAAAAGGGGCTTAGAAAGACACAAATATTAATATTAAAACAGAATACAAAACTAGCAACAGGCTGCGAACCCCAAGATAAAAAGACAGGGAGGTAGAAAACCAACCAAGAGAGAAAAGGGGGAACACTGATGAGACTATAACAGGTCAGTAAGGGGATCCTGTCCGGCCCACCTTGTGTCCAAACAGACCATGGATGAAGTAGATCTCCTTGCTATGTTCGCCGGGTTTGGAAGAGACCCTGAGGTCAAAGTAGCGGATGCCTGCATCCAGCTGCTCCTTAAACGTCAGGTTCTGTGCAGGATAGCGATAATAGAGAAAATATCTCAATACGGTGGCAAAGAAACATCATCATCATCATCCACACACAGCAATGCTATTTTGAATTCAGGGCATAGATATAATGACATATGTCCTTTGTTTAAATTCTTTATTAAGGCCGTTTTGTAAAGCCCATAGTAACAAGGCATATGTTAAAAAGAATTGACTTGAGTTGACAGTACAGTCAGTTTATGTTATTATACAGTTTATCTTTAGGAAACAATAAGCTTGTAAATGTCTGTGAGATAAGGGAATCAACTGAGAGAATCGGCAGGTGCAGATATTTTTGGGGACATGAATCCAATGTAATAGTTTTTGAGTAAACTGGGCTTAAGACTTAGACGTTTGCTATGACTGCGATAGAATTCATTCCAAATTTTGACCTGACCACATCTCTTAAAAGGTGACCCCAAACTGCCTGAACCCCCTCTTGGGATTCTGTGCGTCACTAATCTGAAGGCTGTACCTGAGTCATGGACCACTTCACCATAACCTTCTTGGCCATGTGTCTGAAGATGGTGGCCAGGTACTTGACAAAAGCCTTCTGATCAGGACCCACGGGAGCATGCACATCCACCCAGAAGGTAAATGAATCATGGGACCCTGAGAGAGAGAGCGAGAAAGAGAGAGAGAGAGAGAGAGAAAATCATTTGTGATTATCAATAGTACTGTAAATGAGACAGGAGGGGTGTAGCAGAGGTCAAGCAAGATTGCATTGGTAGTAGTTGAGATAAGACAGAAAGAAGATTAGAGAGAGGACGATGAAAAAGAGGCACAGGACAGGGACTGAAGACAAAAACAAGACCTGAGAGATAAACAGAAGATGAGATAACAGAGGGGTGTTGAATAGATTAGACTGAAGTGGAATAGTCAGTTAATGACTATGAGTCCTAAAACACACACACACACACACACACACACAAACTCAGCCCCCACCACATACACAACACCACTACAACAGAACGGCTCCTAGGTGGAAACCCTGATTTCTAGTGGGTAAAGATAAGGATAAAGAGTCCTGTCTGAGCTCAGCGGACCAGAGGCAGGTTTCCTCTTCACAGACATTCAGCTCTCCTTTTCATCTAATTCAAATAGTTATGCTTTACGCATTAACCACTTATGTCAGTTGGGGGTCTTTCCCTTCAGCCTAGAAGGAATCCACGCAGGCCTCCTGAGGTACTATAAATACAACACACTGGGCCAGTGGCAGCGTTAAGCTGAACAACACTGATCCATTTGATTTGATTGAAGGGTTGTTGGTTCGAATCCCCACATCCAACTGACAAAAAATGGGAGGGAGATGAAAACGAGTGCAATTCTGCCCTCCCTTGACAACCGGTACCTTTGAGCAAACACGAAGGTGTGTAAGTGAAATGCCACAGCTGTGCTGAAAAGGAGCATGCACTCATCTATCATGAGTGACAGAGAACAGCCATTGTGCACTGAAGCTTTACCTGGCACTGTATTACCTGGCACTGTATTACCTGTCATTGTATTACCTGGCATTGTATTACCTGGCACTGCGAGGTGTTTGAGTGGCATGGCAGTGAGCTCGAGAGAGAGCGAGCCCATCCAGTCGGCGCGAGAGTCGCCGATGCCCGCGGGTCGGGTCTTCATGTCAAGTTTGAAGGGAAATCCCTTACAAAAACAACCTTCACAAACTAACAGATTAGAGTTCGGCGCATCGTTGGCGGGTTCTCTTGCGTTCCAGCGAGGCCGAAGTTAACAGGAACCATCTCGCCGAGTGAAAAAGACACAGCGCGCGCACCCGGCCGGTAATAACACGGCCCCTCGCGGGCGCCACCGACGCGTCCTCGTGCGACTCCTCGGTGCGGCATCGCGCGGTTCCAACCGGACTGACGACGAGCCTCGCGATGGCTTAGTGACTGATTATCTTCTTAGGACCGAAATTACCGTCGTTAACCTCTTTGACTCTGCGCGGGTTTAAACCCGCGTGTGTGCTCGGACTATGCCCCCCTGACGCGCGCACGCACACAGGCAGGTTCTCACACACACACGCACGCACGCACACACCACAATGACCCCTTAAACAGAGAGAGACAGAGAGAGAGAGGGGGGGGGGGGAAGGGGAGAGAGAGACAGAGAGAGAGAGAGAGAGAAAGAGAGAGAGGGGGAGGAAGGGGAGAGAGAGGGGCGACAGCGACAGATGGAAAAGACCTTCTGATCAGGTTAGAATGTATTAACGTATTTTGTAGTTAGGTTAGTTACTGGTTAGAGCTATTATTATATTGTAGCCTATTGTATTGTATTGTATTGTATTGTAGGATTGTATTGAAATATGTAAAGAATTTGAAATAGTTTTTATACCTGAGGTCTTGGTATATGTTGGGAATGTCATGTAGGCCTAGACCAAGAAAAGAAACTACAAACGTGAGCAAAAATAAATGTAAAGCTTTAAACTTCTCGTGATGGCCTGGGTTTTCATGTTTTCAACGCCGTTCATGAACTGCTCTGAGCAACTATAACCCTGCAGCCCCATCTGCCGGTGAACCCTTGAACTGCGACGACAGGCCTGCTACAGTCCAGGGCAGCTACGGAACAACAAGTCCCAGAAAGCATTGAGCTTTCACACGGTCACCTGGCAACTTGAGCGTCTTGTGTGTACGTTTCCAAGGAGCGCAGTCATACGCACAGACGCGCAGACACACAATTTATCGGAACAGTTTATATTACTGCTTGAATTTTATAGGAAGGAACTCATGCTGTCACCAAGTCCAGGCGACGGTCGGGGAAAGACGGTGAGTTGAAGACATTGTTAAAATGTGAGGGATTGAAATTTGTCAAAGCTGATATGTCAACAACAAATGCCTCTCTTTCTTCTTTTGTCTGCCAACTTCACTTAGATCGCCTTTCATAATAGTTAAAATAATAGTAAGCCTCTATTTATTTTTGTGTCAATAGTTAATGTATGTACTTCATAAAGATTTAGGGGTATGAGTTTCTAGCAGTGGGGACATTAAAGGTTCGGCTAAAACATAAAATACATTGCCTGAGGATACAAAACGTATTCTTGTTTACAACTGCAAATGTAAAGCTTTCACGTAATCAGTTTTTAAACAAGATAATTTAAATGACTGGGCTGTTACTTTACCAGTGTCAGGATAGCGTCCGCATGTGTATTCATCTTATTTGACCTTGTATACCTTCTTAATGTCATGTGGCTTGGAAACCTCTCAGTAATTCCCTTTTAATCCCCCCGCAACAGATTGCCTTATATGTGAGAGTGCAGGCCAGCAAAACCTTTCTTACTTTCTCAATGAGCCCCTTGAATCAAGGACATGGTTGAATATTTAGGTAGGCTAAAGCATTTTCAAAATACAATGATAAAATGATTCCTGTTGCATATAAAGCGATAATTTGCAGATAAAAACATTTAAATGTACAAAATGGTGTTGTTCATTGTGAAGAGAATGAATAATCACTATCTTATTGTTATTTTTATTTATCTAATCAGTTTGATGACTTATATAAAGCATAATAATCCAGTTTGTGTCTCAAGACTTTAATTACAAAGCACTAATCCTGCTGTTTAGAAGGCGTTGGCTTTCCTGGGACAGTATTTCCTCTGCCCTCAATACTACCAGATCAGTAGGCCTATATTCAAGGATAAAAACTTTAATGCCCACTAGCCTTGTCGTAGGTTTAATTGAAATAGTTTGCAGAGAGATGACAAACAACCCTGGCAACCTATAGTCCTAAATCCTTATGGTCTATCTGCATAACTTTACGTAATTATATATATTTAGTTTTAGTTGTAACCAGTGCTCATATTGATTGATCTTTGTTTATTGAAGGAGGTTTGACTGATCATTCATGGTTTTTGAATTTTTTCAGCAGCATGCCATTGAACACACACACACACACACACACACAGTTTTAAACATTGACACATGGGAGCTGCCCAGTACTGCCCAGTACAACCACACACGTCTTATACTGGTCTTCTACACACCTCATTCACTTTTCTTATCGAAATTTGCAGTTGGTCTAGGGGTTCAGACCAGCACCGTTTCGGTCAAAACCCCCATTTCTCTAGCCTCTAGACTACCACCACCTGTTTTACACAAAACTAAATATCTAATAACATCTAAAAGCCAGCTAAACGTGCCTCTCAGGCTTGTCTTTTTAGGCAGGGCTATTTAGCTGTGCGTACAACACAACAGTCTGATTGCTGTAGCCCATGGCGTGAATCAGATGCTATTGCAATGATGCAGAGTGCTTAGGAAAGGTAGTGGATGCCAGTAAGCATGACAGTGATTTAACATCCTATTTACATCCCTGCTGACTTAATCTGCCCTGGGCTGTCTGTGTCATCTCCCTTCCACGACCATGTCGGAGTCTCAGACTAGGGTGACACACTAATCTGTCTCACCTCTCGTTCAGGGAGGAAAAACAGGAGTCATTCCCAGTTATTTTCTTTGCCCTTTGATCTCTAGATAACATATATTTTCACCTGTGGGTAAGACCTCTGTTTAAAATCAGTTCTGTGGTTTTGTGACATCTCCAGGATTGATATTTCTCAATATATTGCTGATTATGTTTATTTCGTTACTATCATTGAAGGACACAAAGGCAACTGCTGGCTGACCTATGCTATTGGTATGTACTTGAAGAGCGCAGTGGACCGGTTACTGCAAGATGTTTTTGAACTTCAAGAATCAGCGGCCATTTTGACATATTGATGAAACTGAAAATCTTCTCTCCGTGGAAGGAATGACCAAGCTCCCCTTGAAAGGGGGCCAGTGAAACAAAGACAGAGAACAGTGCTTCAGCAAAAAGAGGACAGTTGGTCGAAGAGGTAACCGGTCATCTGGAACCGCTGATGAACCTGGCTTGATGATGAACCGCTACGCCATGCTCAGACAGTTGGGTGACGGAACCTACGGCAGTGTACTGATGGGGAGAAGCAACGAGTCAGGAGAACTGGTGGCTATTAAGAGGTCAGGAGGTTGTCATTGAACTCCAATACATGCTAGCTTTTAAACTTTGTCTCTAGCTATGACCCCTGTTTTAATTTTACTATGGAAGAAATAAGATAAGACTAGATACGAAATGAAATGATACTGTCAATTATAATCAAATTAGTAGTAACACAGTTACTACTGTGTACAAGCTCTTTGGTGAGCTAAGTAATAGCTCAGTAAAAGCTAAGTAAAAGTTAATACTCTTAGAGTATTGTACATAAACAAACATGTATTTGGGTAAATTAAAATATGGTTATTATTGACTGATACACCTCTCATCTCTTTTTCTTTCTCTCTAATCTTCCTTCCCACTCTCCACTGCATAATAATTTATAAGGCAGGGGTGCTTTCAAACTTTATCAATAATTGAAACATACTATGCTCATTACAATACTGTGATAATGATTAGAGTCTCCGAGTCCCATAATTGCTTGACATCATAAAAACAAACAAAGTCCAAGCGAAGTTTAGCCCCATTTCAGGTTTCCCCGATCACCAAGGCAAACAAACAGGCTTACAAGCCTCTGTTTCAACACCGTGGTGGCAAGGCTCAATAATGGATGAGGTGCTGTGGAGATGCTTCCACTGGCCGATAAGTTGGTTACCATGCAAGACAATACCCGTGGTGACGGGAAACAGAGTGAAAGTACGGGGTGTGTCAGGTTGCTGACGGTGTGAACAGGAGGATTGTAGCTGGCAGGTGCAAAAACACACTATCTGCCTGTTCTGTAACTCTTACATAATTCCACATGGAGGTAGAATAATGTTGCTCCAGAGCTGCAAAGGTGTCCCATATACCAGGTGGCACACGTGCACGTGTGTGCGTGTAATGTACATGGGGACAGTAACTGTAATGAAATGCATCAATGTCAACTATCATTTCATTGTCAAAATCAACTGTCATTTCATTGAAGTCAAACGGAGTGTAGTGATGGTAAAGGCTGTCTATTTTAGAATATGTTATATACAATTATTTCCATGTTATATACCAGGTGTAGTTTCTATATATACCAGGTGTAGTTTGTGTATATACCAGGTGTAGTTTGTGTATATACCAGGTGTAGTTTCTATATATACCAGGTGTAGTTTCTATATATACCAGGTGTAGTTTGTGTATATACCAGGTGTAGTTTCTATATATACCAGGTGTAGTTTCTATATATACCAGGTGTTGTTTCTGTATTTACCAGGTGTAGTTTCTATATATACCAGGTGTAGTTTGTGTATATACCAGGTGTAGTTTGTGTATATACCAGGTGTACTTTGTCTATATACCAGGTGTAGTTTCTATATATACCAGGTGTTGTTTCTGTATTTACCAGGTGTAGTTTGTGTATATACCAGGTGTAGTTTCTATATATACCAGGTGTAGTTTGTGTATTTACCAGGTGTAGTTTGTGTATATACCAGGTGTAGTTTGTGTATATACCAGGTGTAGTTTGTGTATATACCAGGTGTAGTTTCTATATATACCAGGTGTAGTTTCTATATATACCAGGTGTAGTTTGTCTATATACCAGGTGTAGTTTCTATATATACCAGGTGTTGTTTCTGTATTCCCTCTGTTAATAATGAGCTTTGTCTTTGACAGGATGAAGAGGAAATTTTACTCATGGGAAGAGTGTATGAACTTGAGAGAAGTCAAGGTAAGGATGGTCATACACTGGGTAGTTTTTTTGTGGAGCAACGTGTAGGGGATTTACTAGTATCAATAGACAATAAAGTGTGCAACAAGGACAGGTATTTATTAAAACCCTGGCAAGATGTTTTATTGGTATGTGATTGAGGCAGCAATGCTGAGACAGCTCCTTGGGCACCATTTATAATCAGTTACCTTGTTTATCATTGCCTTAATACGGCATAAGTCTTTTAGTCAATACAACTCATGTTGAATAATTTCATAATAATGATAAGTTTCATTATGTTCTGCTCTCTAGCATATTCTGTTTCATTTACATGCATTACTTTAAAATGATCCTGTAATACACGGAAATATTTTAATGTAATTTTAACACCTGTGCAGTAAACCTGTAATTACACATGTAACCTTTCATATGATAATAGTTGATTTGTCTCTTCCCATGATGCATTGTACCAGTCTCTGAAGAAACTGAACCACGCGAACGTGGTGAAACTGAAGGAGGTGATCAGGGAGAACGATCACCTCTACTTTGTGTTTGAGTACATGAAGGAGAACCTCTACCAGCTCATGAAGGACAGGTGAGCAGATGAAAGAACACACTTCTTAATGCAAACTTTTGGACAAAGTGTTTAAACATGTTTTCTGTTTTGACATTATTACCTGTCCCGTGGTACAGAGTGTGACAGTGTCAACATCTGGTTTGGACCTCCCATACTAAAATGGTTTGGGTTGTTTCTGCTGCATGTAGAACCCAGATCACATTACCTTTCAGATTTAAGCATTGCATTATTTTAGGGCCCGATGGAATATTTTCCATCGTGCACAGCTGTCCCCGGGCCTAACAACTTCTCTGGGGGACGTCCTGCTGGTCTTCGCATTTTAGGAGCTGTGGTAAACACTTGATGCATGTACACACAGCTGGGTTTTCCTTGTGGGATAGGCCAGAAGCAGGGAGACTGAATGATGTCAAACCAAGAGGCCATCGCCTTTTTACACCTGGTCCACTTGTTTCTTATATGCAGTTTTCTTATGTAACTCTGCTTTTTTTTGTATATTTATCCAATAAATGCATGTTATAGATTAATAAATGGTATTAATTTAAAGATGCATGCATAAGCAGGCTCATATTAAATCTATCAATTTTATGTTTGCAGAAACAAATTGTTTCCTGAATCAGTGATCAGAAACATAAGCTTTCAGATTTTACAAGGCTTGTCATTTATTCATAAACATGGTAGGTGCACCGGCCCCTTTTCCGCCTTTTACGACGAGTGACGCACACTACAAGATTCCCTGAACTGTTAGCAAATTACTTGTGACTGTTAGCAAAATGCTGTGAAAAAGCCTTGGAAAGCCCTGAACAGGGGAAAACATAATAATAATGACTTTAATTTATATAGCGCCTTTCAAGGGACCCAAGGTTGCTTTTACACACACATAGTCACATCGTGAGGCATTTTGAGAAGCGGCAACATACACGACATACAGGAAGAGCCTCTTCTGGACTTGGACTTTTTAAAGCAGCTAAAGACAAGATTGTGAGATTTTGATGTTGGCGACCCCTTGAGTTTCCTAGTGGTATTACTTTTTTTACATCGCTGTCGCAAAGACAGCTGCCATCCGTGGCGCTTGTTTGTTTTTCCCCGTTTGCATTTGTTTACAAAGCTCAGTAAAAACAAAAAGAAAAGAAGCAAGACTATCAAAAGAAGAGGACTAAACATGTTCACAGAAGAGGCTCTTCCTGTTTTGGTTGACGCACTTCTTTTGTGCCGTACGTCAGTCCTTCTATTTCCACAGGAGATTGTGTGTAACCAGTCGCGTAGTGAATGAGAGGTTTCTAGGGAACCAATCTCAACGGCGATGGTGTCATTCTTCATAGCCATTACGATATGCAATCAAAACATTTTGTTTTATAATGATACGTTAAAGCAAGATCTGTCTGCAGTGGCTTTACCCAAACCTCAGAATATACAGTATATACACAACATAGCCAAATTTGGGATAAATGTGGTCAAAATCTTGTAGTTTGTGAACCCTCCATAACTCTCACGTGTCACTAATCACGCCTAACTCTCTCGGCTGAGGCAGGCCTGTAGTGTTGTGGTGAATGGATGTGTGGATACCTCACATGTATGTCAGCTTATACTCAAAACATTCATCAGAATTTATGGAATCAGACGCGCTAGCTTTGGAATGGAAGAAATGCATGCAAAGCCCCGAAAATTGACAAAAAGAGAAAAGAAACGAGAAGCTTGTTCTATGTACGGATTCAAGTCATTGGTGCACACATATGCACACACACACACACACACACACGCACGCACCGTCTCTTGTCATACATGCATTTGGTTCTGCACGTCCAATGAGAATGCATGCACTCCTCTTCTTAACTGTCTTTCTTTCTTCCATTTCCTTCCTTTCTTCCCTCTGCTGCTTTTTTTGTTTTTTTTGTTGTTGTTTTTTTTCGTCCTCCGGTCTGCCGTTAGGGAGAATAAGATGTTCACAGAGAATGAAATTAGGAACATCATGTTTCAAGTGCTCTCTGGGCTGGCTTTTGTACACAAGCATGGTAAGACAATCTGCTCTGTCATTGATTTGCTGTCCAATAGAGTCGCGTGATTTAGCTTGTTTAGTTTTGTGAGGTTTTCTGTTTTCTGCTTGCATTGAACCCTGGTCTGACCTAGTAGAGGGTTAACCCACCCAAACCCAGCTTACCAACCTTTTTATTTGTAGAAAAGAGTTTACCCACGTTTCTATGGTTACATGTACATGAAAGCAAGTAGTGTCAAAGTGATGTAATTTATAGGAAATTGGATATTATAAGGGAAAAATGCTAGAATAATGCTTTCCTGGAAATATAATTGATTTTTGTCTATATTGGTTTGTTAGTTGCCTTATGATGATTACTGACTGAAGGTCTCACCGTACGTCATCTAGTCATAGTTTACCCACCGTTTTATTCACCACTATATAACTGGACCTGCTGTACAATAATCGTGCATGTCTGCGTGATACTGTATAGACGCTTGTCTAGTATGCACAGTATAACATACTTTTTTAATAGCATGCATATGGGAATCTATTTGAGTCTGTACGCCTTCATGGGTGTTTTTATAGTCTGTGCCAGTCCTAGGCCAATACATATTTGAATACGGTTGTGTTTGAATAAACCTTCTCCAGGTTTTTTCCATCGGGACATGAAGCCTGAGAACCTGCTGTGCATGGGTCCAGAGCTGGTGAAAATAGCAGACTTTGGACTGGCCAGGGAGATCCGCTCCAGACCTCCATACACAGACTACGTGTCAACTAGATGGTGAGAGTACTTTTAAGCATGGCCTCCATCTGAGCAGATGCAGCTTTTTTCTCATTATTATTATTATTATAATTAGTTATGATAATAATAATAATAATTATTATTATTATTATTATTACTAGTATTCTGCTAGATAGTGCAAGACCCTTTTCAGCATACTTCATAAGATGCACAACATGACGTAACGGATAAATGGTTAACAAAGAGAAAAACGTACACTTCGTGCGTGCATGTGTGCGTGTTGGAGTGTGTGTGTGTGCGTGTAATTTTCCTGTGTGTGTGTAAGCGAAACATAATCCTTCTTGTAAACCTCACATTATAGCGTATTTATGTGCAAGTGTATTTATGTGCTGTTTTATATCGCATATGTGGGCTTGCCTGTGTGTGTGTGTGTGTGTGTGTGTGTGTGTGTGTGTGTGTGTGTGTGTGTGTGTGGGCACGCAGTCGTGCATTTATTTGTTTACATCTGTGTGTATGTTCTCCGTCCAGGTACCGCGCTCCAGAGGTGCTGCTCCGGTCCTCTACCTACAGCTCCCCAATTGACTTGTGGGCTGTGGGCTGCATCATGGCTGAACTGTACACCCTCAGACCTCTCTTCCCTGGGAACAGCGAAGTGGACCAGATCTTTAAGATCTGCCAGGTCCTCGGCACGGTCAAAAAGGTGAGAGGTACATAGGTGTTCATAGGTCATGAAAAATACATTGGAGCACAAGAGGGTACAAGTCTCATGTAGGCTTGTACATTTTTTATGATCTGTGTTGAAAATTGTATTGGTGGCTCGTCCATCAAAACAACTGTTGATGCAGAGCAGATGTGAACAGGTGGGAGGTGTTGGATTTCCCGTGCATCATTATACGTTGTTTACACAGTTGGCATATGTCTTGTACACTCATAGTGCAAAATGACCTGTCTTAACAAAGATATCTAATCCACATCTATGGAACTGCAAACTGCCCTTTTTACGGCATCAAAATTTAATGTGCAAACCAGATTCAGTCTGTGGTTTCTTGTGTAGTTTCCATGTTGTACGTGGCCCTTAAACAGCATAGGATAACCTATTTTCTTCATTTCAGAGATACTTTGAAGTTCTTTGAATTACTTCTTCCAAACTCTAACAGTGGCACGAATACTTAAAAGCATTTAACATCTCTTGAAAAGCGGAACTTTAATTAACCCGAGTAGTTGCGTAAAAATAATATAAACATTTACGTATCTAAAGTCTCATCTTCTAACCTAACAACAACATCTGAATGTCTCCCCTGATAGTCTGATTGGCCGGAGGGCTACCAGTTGGCTTCAGCCATGAACTTTCGCTTCCCTCAGTGTGTGCCCACACACCTGAAGACCCTCATCCCTAATGCCAGCAATGAGGCGATCGCTCTGATGAAGGATTTGCTGCAGTGGGACCCCAAGAAACGACCAACCACTGTACAGGTAGGTTACACAAGCAGTTTTCGAAGTGGGTTCTGGAGATAAGGAGTCAATGCACTCTTAGTTAATAGTTAATAGCCTTAATTGCCGTGGCTACTCCAAAATTAAATATATTTTATTGCTTGTGAATATTTCTTATTAGGAATATCACTATTCTTTATTGGTAGCCATAGCAATAAAGGAATGCTATGTTTTCTTTTTTTTTATGAAACTGCCTCAACCTTTGACTCCAATGAGAACTTTCTTTTGCAAAAATTGTCACTTGAACATAAAGCAAAGACACACTGGTATCCACCGTAAACCTCTCAGGGTCTAGAGATCTTCAGGTTTCCTTGTGGTTAAGGTGCCTGTAAAATTAAGATTTTTCCTATCACTATTAATGTCCTGATGAAAGTCTGAGGAGCTAAATGAAGAGTTTTGTCTTCTGTCTTTACTCTGAGAACCTGGAACAAACAACAGTGTACAAAGGCGTTTTAACCGTTTTATGTAATGCTATTACTTCATCTGCCAATTTGCAGATTGGGTTTGCAGTTAATCACCTACTTAGAGGTCCTCTCTTTTGACGTCGGTATCAGCAGACTTCTGGACTTAATCTCCCACAACATTACAGAAAGTGTATCTACTCCTGAGATTGCATCAAAATCCTAATGCCAATCATTTTAAGCAGCGCTAAAGTCATACTTAATCATGTACCACATTTGTCTGGTGTGTCGTCATCCTCAGATGATGCGTCAGATTCGGGACTCATATGACATGACCATTGAACATTATGTAATTATACATAATTTCCGCTCCAGCGAGACCATTTGATTACTGTGTGGGCCGTGAGCCGAACACCCGGCTCCACTGGGACTGACTGTGCTTTTCCATCCTCTGCTTACAAGGTTCTCAGCTGTCAACAACTTTTTTAGCTTGTTTTAAAATTTCGTATATAGAGAGTAAACACTTTTTTGAGTCAAGTTGTATTGAATACAAAGGGTTGCAGATAGCTCCTTTGCGCTAGGAACATGTCAATACCAGAGACAAAGGTTTTTGAAAGTTATCTTTGCACTCCTTACTTTAGCTTTACTCTCTCCACGTTACCCCTCCCCTCCCCTGAACCCATCCTCCCTGCTGTCTCTAGGCCCTGCGCTACCCTTACTTCCAGGTAGGCCAGGTCCTAGGGCCTCGACCTCAGAGCCAGGAAGTCAGGAAGGTCAAGGCCAGGCCCACGGCCTCTGAGCCCAAGGGAGATTCCCAGCAGTCTTCGTCTGAGTCCAAGGCCTCCATCTCCTCCATCTCCTCCAGACTCCACCAGCAGCATCAGCCCCTTCAGCAGATCAACATGCCCCAAGCTGAGAGTAAACAGGGGGGTCATACCCAGATGGTGAGTATCTCTACGCCAAACAGAGTCTGATCGATTGTATTTCATTTTAACTTATATTTCAGTGGGACCTATAGGTGGGTCATGAATACATACGTACAGTACATATGCTCTGTAGTCAGGACCCAAAAGAAATGAACCAATGGTTCTGATCCACACTGTGGGCATTCTCCTTTTCTGCTAGACAAGTCAGTTTTATTGGAATATCGCGGAGGGGAAGTAGAACAAGATGGTTTTGTGGTTCCAAGTGTCAGTAGTATTTTGCATACTAGGTGTGTTGCTTCCTCAACAGAAGTCAGTGTCGCTGGGCGGCGAGAATTGTGGCGGGGTGAAGAGTGGTCGCCGTCGCTGGGGTCAGACGGTAGCCAAGACCTCGGACAGCTGGGAGGAGCCCGACCCTGCAGAAACCGCCGCCTCCAACTCCAAGAAACCCAGCCTGGGGAACGTAGAGGAGGAGAAGAGCCATAAGGAGCACAGGCCACAGTAGGTTCTTTAACGGTCTGGGAGTACAGCAGCAAGTGTCTACACATAAGAAAGCTTTCATTGACTAGTTTGTGTGTATGTGTATGTATGTGTATGTATGTGTACCCTGCACATCCTGCTTTTTATCCTGTGCACACTAAGACAAATTCCTAGAAACTTTCACTGATTTGCAGACACATTATTGAATCTTAGCAGCAGCTAAATATCACTGGCTTCAAATGAAGGGATTCATGGGCAAAAGCCCTCAAGTGTCTGGTTCCTCCTGTTTTCAGGTCCAAAGAGCAGAAACCGCTGTATTCCTACAGCACAGTAACCAAGCTACCCAGCAATGTCAAGATTGGCCAAATGGACTCCAGCCTTCCAGGATCGTCTGCACGACAACACTATCTCAGCCAGTCACGATACCTGCCAGGTACGACTGCATGCCTAATAAAAACACTACGGCCTCGGCTTGAGTAATGGATTGTATAGTATGATTTATATTCATGATTGTTTTTATATCCGTTATATGATTTCTTTTGAATTTTTACTGCGTTCCTACAGTCATGTGAAATCTGGAAAAGTCATTAAGTTAAAGCATTTAGTTTTTCATGCCTAGAAAAGTGAAGTGATACATCTACAAAATGTTTTGGAAATCACAATAAAATATATTTATTATCATTAATGGGCTAGCTGGTTCAATGTCAAACTCGGCAGTTAGTAGATCAAATTACCATTGAAAAACAATAACTTTCATTGCAAATTTCCTATTACAAAAGTCCTAAATAGTAGTTGCAGCTAGGTACGTAAGAAGACTTCAGACATCCAAAGAAGCTATTCAACATAATTCAGATTTCATTATAGGTAAATATTGGCCACAGTTGTTGTGGCACATGTCATGCAACAGATAGTCACGGAAACGCTGCGGAATTTAACAGCGAAAATGTGTAGGAACCTTCATGGAACCGTTAGCACAATCCCAATACTAAACATTCTCAAGGCTTACATTTCTTGCTTGGCATGTTCCTCCCTTCATCTACCTGTCCCTTAAATGATTCACCTGGGTTCAATGAGTAAAATCAATAGAGGACTATAGCTTTCTCCCGGAGTCAACTGGTCAGTTGGTTTCATGGATAACACAGAGGATTCCAGTCGTTTGTACACTCGGTGCATAATCACATCATTTCTGCTGTTTATAGGGTTGATTGGCAAGAACCAGCCTGTTGATAAGGAGTTGAGTGGCACGACACTGCGAGACTTATGGGACAACTCTACAAACACTATAAATAAACCTCTAGCTCCTATTGGCGGAGGATTATCTGTCACCAGGGCCAACCCAGGTAAAGCACTGCTGCAGTCGAAAACACAGCTTTTCAGTTGGTTTGCTGTGAGCTCTGGTTCACCTTCAGATTTTGCTCCAATGTTAAGAAAATGAATCACGTCAAACAAAAATATGGTGTTCATTCAAATCAAAATGACCTTTTCTCTTCAACATTAAAGTAAAGCTGGACAACAGGGCTGCTCGCCAGAGGAGAATAGTTAAATAATAGAGCAAATTCTTTCTCAAGATATTCAATTATATAACTATGCCTGAGTTTTCCTTTAATAAGGAAGAACTATGGGTAGCCCTGTATACATATCACTTATGGAATAATATAAATCAAGAGGCCCTTGTCAGATAATCTAATGTATTTAAATACTGTCATGCCCAGGTAGTTGTGTGGGTATTTAACTCTTTCACCATGTGTATTTTAACCCTCAAAAGCCAAACCCTCTGTCCCAGTAACAGCTGTCATCTATTGCGACATAACGCTCACTAGCCAAGTGGGGCCTGCCATGTCCAGGGGCAAAAATCTAAATAACACCTTGTTTATTTATGTAAATCTATAACTGAGGCAACAGATGATCCTCTTTGGCAACAAAATAAAAAAAAGGATTTACATTCTGTAAATTGCGCTTGGATGGCGGTAATTCAGTGACATGAATAATGAGTAGGTCCCATTTAACCCCATTTTGCCCTGAAAGCAGGCTACCGTTTGTGTCACCTATTGTTACATAATTTGACACTGTCTTCCGGTGGCTCCTAAATGCTAATGACTCAGCTAACGTCTTGGTTTGACTGATCAGTACTTACCAGGGACAAAGCTTAAGTGAGCTTAAGTGTCTGCGACTTTGGAGACGGTAGACCTCTATAATTCATTTGTCATGTAGACAGACACACAATATGTACCCCTGCCGTGCTCTCTCTCCGTCTCTCTCTTTCTCTCTTATTTTGTCTCCGTGTGTCTTTCTTTCTTTCTGTCTGCCTCTCCCTCTGTATTGCTTATTCATGAGCTTAAGACTGGTGTAAGATCAAGTGTCCCTTAAATGGCCCCCAACTGCCCCCAACTCCCTCCCCCTCTACACTGTTTGTTTTGACGATCCACATTGAGTTAACTAATTTCTTATGAAGATCTAGAAGTATATTTAGCCCGTCCTCTGCCTTCTTTATTTTTGTATTCCTCCTTATCACTTTCGTTGTTGTTTTCTGTCGAAGAAATACACTGACTTGCGTTTATGCTAACACATGCTAACACTCGAGTGCTCAAAATGTCACGGTATTCCTTTCATATTTGTGACAAATCTTTTCTAAATATCTTTTCTTTTCTTCTCTCAGTTTTTCATTCATCCATTTGTGTTTTTCTTATTCCTCTTTTGTCGTCGACGGCATGTCTCCTCCGCCTCCTCTTTTTCCTGTGAGAGTAGAAGAGAGTGCCTCTAAATCCACGGATAGCCCGTCAGAGAAAACTGTTGTCAAAGAGAGGATACTGGAGAAGATTGATCCCTCCAGAGGTATTTCAATAAGGAACGATTCCAAGTTAACTAACGGCCCTGCTTATTAACCTGTCCCCTAATTAACTCTTTCCTTTTTACCCATCATATTGCTTTGTAGACTTGTGTACATGTTATACATAACATATATATTTTATATACATTACATTTGTAACGTTTTTAATAGCCCTTCTTCTTCTACTTCTTCTACTATAAGATATCAGTCATGCAAAAGGACTTTGGTGAACACACTCTGTTGTAACTTGTACCTAAAATTGCTTGAGGCTAAGGAGAGATAAACTAACAACCAGCATGGTGGTTGATGCCACAGGCTCCAGATAGTGAGCCAACGTTAACATGTGAAAGAAGCCCGTGGCTTAAGCCCCTGCTGGAGATCAGAACCCAAATACACACTTTAACCTGAGAACTGAGAAACTCAGTTGCTAAATGGATGGTGAATTGCACTAGAACCTCACTGTCTTCATAAGGAAACAATGGGACATTTGACTAATTATACTGATAATCATCTGTGACTGCTGATGTACTGCGTCGAAGCTGTCGCTTGCAAAGTTGAATTGCTTCAGTCACTTATTTATTCATTTGTTTTGATCTTCATTAGCAGTTACATAGACAGTAGCTACCTCTCCTGAGGTTCACACAAATTACATGTATCTAGCTGACTGGGTACCCTGTGTTCTGTGACAATGAAATTAAATGAAATTTAAAAATATATATTAATAAAATAAATTGACACAACAAAAAACTATCTTTAACTCTTACATAAACACAATAACAACTACAGACTAACCCTAACCCTAACCCTAACCGTTAACCCCCTAACCCTAACCCTAACTAGAGTCATAAACAGCTTGTCTTTTCTTTCAGGGAACTTTGTGAGCACCAAGTACAACCTTTCCAGTGGTTACATCCCTTCATTCCAGAAGAAGGAGGTGGGATCAGTGGGGCAGAGGATTCATCTTGCCCCTTTGGCTGGCCAGCACACAAGTAAGGGTTTATTCCAACCATGTGGGTATATCAAGCTCCTGGATGATACTTTTAGGGTTAGGGGTAGGGGTAAGGTTATATAACTTCAAAGGTATATTGTTGTTCCTCAAGTCTCATAGTCAACATAGTCTTATAGTCAGAGCGACAACCATATTTTGAAAATATACAAAGGGCCTCATTGGCCCTGTCATCAACTCACCTTTCAGACCAGGTAAAAAATAATCATGAATAACCCCAGTGATATAACAAAAAGAAACTATTTTTTTTCTCTCCATCATATCAGTTCATCATTAAAGCCATAATGAGTAGGATTTGTCAGTTGCGGTTTGTAAACACAACATTCAAAGTTGGCCCCTCCTCCCCGGCTCAACGACAGTTGAGACAAGGCGAGATAAAAGTCCCGCTCTCACACCCTGCGCGCTATGATTGGCTGGGGGCTACACACCCACGTGGGTGCACTGCCTAAAGGTTGACGCCCAGAAACGTCCTGAACACAGCAAAATAAGATAATACAGGCAGAGGTCAGGATCTCTGCAGATGCAGACACCTCCACACACTTCTAGTGGGTCATAAGTGATGATTGAGAGGGATTCTTTTTGTATGAGGCTATACATTGTTTTTTAGGAAAATCCTACTCATTCTGCCTTTAATGTATTGTTGCAAAATCAGTGGGAAACAATATTTCAACTCCTTGTA
>OMKK01030605.1:0-13652 GCA_900302305.1 Polymixia japonica | reverse complement strand
CCCCCCAATCTGGAAAACAGCTCAGTATTTGATAGTCCCCAACTAGACCACTCGTCTCTTTTTCTCTTGCAATATTCCACCCTTCACTCACTGTGATTACGTTTCTCCTCTTTTCTTCACCCTTTCAGTCAATCTTTCTTCTTCTCCTGATAATAAAAAAGACAAACAAAAATCTGCCAAGCCCATATCCAACTCATCTTTGAGTGAAAGTAATGAAGGTAATGTGTGTGTGTGTGTGTGTGTATGTGTATGTGCCTCAGTTCTGGTTTACTAGCAGGTGTGTACATACACACACAATTTGTTTTCTTTCATCATTTTGTGCTCCTTGCTTTTGAAATATTACCCTTTCTGTTCATATTTTTAAAGGAAAGTGGAAAACATACTTTTCACAATGGCTAAATTGTTGTGTGTGTTGTGTGTGTTTTACTTTACTTATTTGTAGTTGTTGCAAAAGTGACTTCTTGCATTGCATATAAAACCTGCTATTATGATAACTTATAGATAGATAGACAGACAGACATATTGACTGATTGACGTTTTCTTCCAGACTATGACGGGTGGAAAAGGAGGGCAGACAGAACTCAGATGAAGGCTACCAACTACTCAGCCCTCGGGAAGACCTCTGGGAATCTGACCCGAGCGCCCGCCATACAGCCGGTCCACGGTAGGGTGGACTGGACGTCAAAGTATGGCAGCAATCGGTAGTTCACGGAGAAAATAATGCAAATCTAGCTGCTTGCCAAGATGTGCTGCTTTATTGTATACATCTCGGGTTGGAAAGCAAGGGGGTTTAGCCACAATCAACTCAATAACGGCGGAAAAAATGTAAACCCCCCGATCCCCGATGTTCTGTAAGTGAAGCAAAACCAGAAGGTTCTGTCATGTTCAAGCCTCTAATATGAAGAAAACTGGTCATTCATGGAGGAAGCAGTTGAAGCGCCTTCCCTGGGTGCAGCGAATATTGTGACAAAAGGAGCCTGTCTACTGGACTAGTACCAGCCCAGGTTCACATAAACCTCGCCTCTTGTTCATCAGGTGTATTGACACCTACTAACGGATATAGAGTATAACACTAATATAATCCTATCAATGAGTTTCAGTCATTTTCAACACAAACACTGATGTGAGTAAGTTTTCAGGGAAATGTGAGTCTTTTGGTCTCATGTTAGGGACGTACTGAAAAGACCTTTATTCCTCCGACATCATGACTTTTCAAGGGGTGTGCATTCTATGATGTTTGCTGATAACGGGATGTTATAAAATAGCCGCCTAGCCAGGCGGGACCCCCAGTAAACAGAAGCACACAGAGTAGTATGGATATCTCCAATCAGAACTCAACTTCCCGATCGCTCGAAGAAGACAGTCGTCACGTTCTTTGAAATTCAGACGTGACTTCCTCACACGCTGGCGTCCTTTTGTAGTGTGAACAAGCCTGGTGATGAGGCGGCGGTCTACAGGATGCTGAAGCCACGTTCACACACTGTCCGAGACTCACTGTGTCCCTGGAGGAGAAACGGGTGGAACTTGGAAGATGCAGTGTGAGCCAATTTGACTGTGACTAGATAGACTTCTTAGTTTTTTAATTAAAGTTTAGACTTTTTTTTAATTGACAGGTATTTTATTGTTTTACTACCCATGACAAAAACATTAATCCACTGTTCTTTCAACAATATTTCCCTTCTCCTTTTATTCAGCCTTTGTATGGTATAAACAATGTATGTATAATGACTTTGAGAATAATTAATTCCAGCTATATTATATACTGTAAGACAATTGTATTATGCAGCAAATAAACTTGGAACCTTTTTGTAAACATTTTACAAAACTTGTCCATAGTGCTTAATTTATGACAAGACAATCATTCTCATTTTGTAAACAAGGTAATATATTTAATTCTCAGTTATACATATGTTCTTACAAAATTACATCAACTGTCAACAATAACTGAACAGTGCAGACAGAGAGAAAAGATGGGATCCATGTGAGAGAATGGAAATGTATATTTTTACATCCTAGGTTCATAGTCTTCTTCAGTCTTCTTTCCTTCATTAGGACTCGTGGGGTTTCTGCAGCATTGCCACACCAAGCTTCCCTACCATCAGAAGACTGAAACAAACATTAATACCAGTCAGGGCTTCTATTTACAGGGGGGTGGGTTGCTTACAAATGTCTCTAGCCTGTTAGCAGGGATGTTATCCGGAACACAACAAAAGGAAGTGGCCAGGAAAACTTCAATTTCTCATTAGAAAACCTCTTTAGTGTGAGGGCGCCAACCAGAATCACAGTCTCCTTGATCTAGAGGTATCACTGGCTGACCATCAAGACTAAGATGATCAGTTGGACCAATGCCGTGTGTGTTTCCATGCACATTATTATTTTCCAGGGTTATAGGTCATTACTGTAGCCAGCATAAGCTCATGTTTGGTATTGGAAACCTGAATATGATAGTTGGGACACGAAAATATAAGCCAACCTCTCCTTGCTTCATCCTGGTCACTTTTGGTTTGTCTGGCTTGTGTAAGTTATGTTTACAGGTTAATTCAAGTTTACAGGGATATGCATAACCTGGATATGATAATATATCTTAACACCTAACTAAATACGGCCTTAACTGTGATGACCCAGAATATCCTATGCACATCAGACAGTCACAACAACAGTGATCTATAAGAATGTGGATGAGATAGTTACCTAGCGATTGTCACCAGGCCAGCTGGCATGAACTTTCTGGATCCGTAGAACCTTTTCCCCATGATGCCTGTCAGTACTCCAGACGTAGCTGTCAAAACACAAAGGCAGAACATGGCAACATAAGTCCATGTGGGGGAAGTGCACAATATTAAACAATTCACAGTGAATGGTTGGAAATTAGGATGCAGGAGTTTTCTGACCATAAAAATAAACTGACATCCTTAGTAAGAAACACATTAGTTTGCCTACCAAGGGATACCCAAATGTTCTGGGGGTCGTTTGACACCTGGTAGGCACCGAAGCCAGCGAGGCCACCGAAGAGAAGACCAGCAGCCAGGGAGGGGACACTGCCTGAAAGAAACCATGCATACGAGTCCAAAGACAACAGCGGACATTAATAGATCTTAAATGACTGGATAAACTTCACAGCAAGAAAGATAAAGTAACAACAACATCTACGTGAACAACTCATGGTCGATGGAGAAAACGGCTGGTACGGCAAATTGCACAGATAGTACAAATTGCACAGATACATGAGTAAGTAAGTAGGTAAGTCAACTTTATTGATAAGGCACCTTTAAAATTGTTAAAAAACAAAACAAAAAAACCCCAACTACATTTTTAAAATTTAAGGGGAGACGGTTGCATAGTCGGGACGATGACTGCAAAGGCCCTACCTTAGAAAAGAAGAAAATAACTCCACATTGCC
Source organism: Polymixia japonica (assembly GCA_900302305.1). NCBI lineage: Eukaryota > Metazoa > Chordata > Actinopteri > Polymixiiformes > Polymixiidae > Polymixia > Polymixia japonica. Next base: position 10,252 of record OMKK01030605.1, on the reverse strand, counting down.
TGGAATAACACAATGAGATAACTACCCTACTTAAACATACCAATATTTACAGAAAAGTGTCAATCGAGTTTGAGACCGCCAATCATAACTTATAGTTATTTGAAGATCACGTGTATTTCTATGAATAGGTGTTGGATGAACCCGTCTACCTGCCAGTCTTAAAACGTCACCCATGAATACATACCTGCTTTGACGTAACCAATGACTCCACCGGATGCGACAAGAACTGCGTATCCATATCCTACCAAATCAGACATGTTTGCCACCTGTCCAAGACCACAATGTGTAAAACAATTAATGTTCCTATCACAAAACAGTTATTTTTTGCCAATGCCAAGCAACTAACTTAACCCAGAACACTCCGTGGTAAGCATACTAATCCACTTACTGATGCAAAAACACTTGGAGGGCTATCTGACTGCGCCAATACCGAACAGGTACAGAACACTAACTGAGCAACCAAGAGAGTTGGAAACATTGTAGCGCTGCAGCACGTCCTCCTAGAATACTGCTCATCAGTTCTTGTTAAAAAATCGTTTAATTGTGGCTTCAGAAAAGAGGAGTGCCCTTCTGCTACATGAGATAAGACAAACTGCGTGCAATAAATGGCCCAGCAGTATATACTCTGTACAGTACAGTCTGGGATCACTGTCACAACACATGTAAGACATGCAGCCTGTCGTCATTCTAATCAGCATAGCGAGTCTATGCTATTTGGCGTGCAAGAAAAACACGACTAAGCTAAAAACTCTAATACATATTATAATAAAAACACAACATTGCATACAACCTTGCTCTTGTCAGCTTGTCCTTCTTGTTGTCCACCGAACACATATTATTGGTACACATAACGACGGAAAGGTCCTTGGTGAAGTGCGTGACGGGAAATGAAGTTCTCATACTCGACTGGAGAGCTGCCTTCGTCTCCTAAAGTAGATTTAAAGTTGCCGTGTGCGATATGTTTACGTTGTTTAACGTTAAAACAACGTAAAAAGACTGTTATTGAAATATGATTTTCAAGTGTCTGTCACTTCCGCTGTCAGTAGAGGCAAAATATACCAGCTTTATCCTGTGCCGACAGGAGATAATCTTGAGGACGATGATAATATAGGCTATTGTGCGACATTAACCACTTGTTCTAATAGGCTTCTCAACAACAGGCCTAGTAGGCTATAGGCCTACAACTGCTACAATGTAAATGATATAAATCCTTAGCAATTATTGCCTAGTTATTGTTATAATAGTATGCTAGATGATAGACAATAGACAATTACTACAATTACAAATACACCAGCAGAATTTGGCCTTCTCGTCTCGGATAAATAAATGTAAATCTAAATAAATGTAAATAAATGTAAATCATTTAAATTACAACAAGTGCGCGCAGCAAACACTGCCTAGTGGACGCGTCTGTATCTTTGCAACCACAAGATGGAGCCACAGGATCAGAATAAGGTTTGTTTTAAGATTCTACACTTCAGAATCTCCAGGTTTATTTGACTTTTTGAAATCACTCTTAACATGTGTACCGAGCAAATTTTCCTCAGCATGCAGACAAATAGGACGCGCAGAGGCGTGACAAAGCACACATCTCCCTGCAACGGAATGTGTTTTCAACAATGAACCCCTATTGGGTCAAAGGTGATTACCATGAAAATGGGTACGATTACGCTTGGAAGGGTGATTAAGGTTTTCATCTCAAGCAACTCTATGAAGACCTGTCAAAGTACTATAAATGCTGTCTATTTAGGATTTGGTCAAGGGACGTAAACACTGACATTTGTTTGGACTTTAGCCCGTGACCATGTATCATATTTCAATTGGCTTATGTTAGTTTTGACCACTTGTTTTTTGACTCGCACCGATTTGGCACTTTCATTCACTGGAATGCTCCTTGAGCACACATTCTCATTTGGTTTCAATTACATGGGATATAGCGGCTATTTGTCTGAAATGCATTCGAAGTGCATGCTCTCTCCTCCTTTAAAGCAAGATGGCGCTAGAATACAATTTATTCTCCTCGGGGAGAAGCATTTGATACAATGGAACAGATACAATGGACCCAAAACCTTTTTCACTTAAAGGCACAAAATCATGAATTTCATAAAGGTATATATGGCTTTTAGATTTTAGATGCGTAACAGGATAGCTACTGACTTCAGCAACGAGGCATGCAGCTGCCTGAGAGTTTATGCAGTGTACTTCATTGCACATCATTGTGAACATATTTTTCATCATGATTTTTGAACTTCTGCTTGACTGGCGCAAGTCCCATCACCGATCATTAATTAAAAACAATGAAACAGCAAGGCAAAAGTTTCCCGGAAAGTGTCCATTTCTTCCAATAAGAATTGCGCACAAATTACGCACAAATATTGGCTCCGTGTCTTCATAATTAGCGTTTTCGAATAGTTTCTCAATTAGACAGCAAGGCCTATCAATTAAAATGCCTTACATTTAATTGTAACAATAAAATAACAATATATATATGATGGGGTGGCACACAAAAATAACCCCCGAAACGAACTATAATAATCTAATAATAAGAATATAGGATGGATATATTTTATTTCCTTAATAATAATAGATTTAATAAATGCCCAAGGTGCTTTGCCGTCGCCCATTAAACAGCGCGCAGTTTTACGAAGCTTAGCTGAAATTATGCCGGAGGCCTGTGGCGCAAGTGGTTGCAACCTAGCTCTAGACAAACAGGTTAGATATTCAAATGACACGTCGATCTTGACTAAGTCACACACTCTGAGTAACACACTCTGAGACAGAGCTCCCTTAGCAGCGCTTCTGTATAACTTATACCTCCGTGGTCCCTCGTGCTCCAAACAGTCTTGATTGGCCCAATCCCCCTACACACGCGCGCACGCACACACACACACACACACACACACACACACACACACACACACACACACACACACACACACACACACACACACACACACTCACAGGCTACACTTATTTTGTCCAGGCCTAGTAAGGTCTACATAGCTGCAGGTATTGTGTGTGCAGTTAATATTGATTGTGCGGTCGCGTTTGAAGTCAAACATGAAGGCTTGTTTTAAATATTTTATTGAAAATAACACTAGCAAGAAAATATAGATATAATTTACTGACTTGCAGTTCCACAAAACATAACTAAAGAATTACTTAGGAAAAAATGCCAGATTGTAATAGTTTTTTTATTAACAAAAAGCATCCCAATGCATGCATTATAAATATTTATTCCAAATATACTTAGAAAGGACTATCTACATACAACTAAATTACTATCTACATTTGCTTTCTTAAAAACTTAAAAGTACAGTACAATGCAAACCTATATTCATGCACACCCTTTACTCCTTCAGAAACTTGACAGAAAAAGGGGTTTGGACTAATAGCTGTGACTATTATCACCTAGGTGCGCGCACATGTTGCTCGCTCTCTCTCAATCTCTCTCTCTCTCTCTCGCTCTCTCTTTCTCTGTGTGTGTGTGTGTGTGTGTGTGTGTGTGTGTGTGTGTGTGTGAGATCCAAGCTCATTCCCTCTTGGCCCGAGGGGTCTACATAAGTATGTATTAGAAATAAACAGTGGATAAATAAATAATGACCCTCACAATACGCAGTGCAGGCTTTTATGTAAAAGTAATGGTTTTGGCAGTTAACCTTCTAGTTTTTAACTTGACACAGTTTCATTTGCGGGGAAAATGCATGTTTTTCCACAAAGATAAAATAATAAAGAAAAAACAATGGTAAGGTTAATTGGCTTATGACTAACATATTTATTCTTTTCCCTTTAAAGTTGGGCCTACTTGAGGCCAAATGTATAGGTGCATTGTATTTTTTTTAATGCTGGAAACATCATCATTTCCCTGCCATTGCAGACCGAAACAAGACAGCTTATCCTAGACGGAGATGCCCCGAAAAGACTATTTCACTTTTACCCAGGTATAGTTTCTCACTGAGCACACACCCGGCGCACTGCGCATGCGCTTCCCAGGTGGCCCACACCGTTTTTATGACCAGGTGAGCTGATCCTGTCCAGGTAAAAGTAAAGACTGACTGTGTGTGACCAAGGCTCAATGAGATAGCACGGTGCTCGATCAACCCAAACTAAAAGGCAGGAGAAGACAAAGAATGTCAATTATGGGCAAAATGGGGGACTGGCAGGTATGTGCTGCTTATTTTAAGACAAAGAGACGGTGTGGAAATATATTAAAAGCTGTCATAATTGTCGAGTCGTTGTAAGATAAGACTTCACAGGACCACAGGAACTCCTATAAACGGAGTGGTCGTAAATCGATCTAGTTTACAGCAATAGTTGATTTTATTAGACGAGAGATCAGAACGAAGTTACAAAAATGTTTTATTTCGTGAAGTCCTCTTTCACGATGCTTGCCTGCACGTCAAATCGGCAACCCCCTTGTTTTGTTCTGTTCTGGAAAAACTAAGAGGGTTGGTCGCATGTTATTATAGGCTAGAGAATCCGTGGTCGTCTCATGCACATTGGAAAATAGATATTTCTATTTTTCTGACAGATAGAGATGATTCAGTGAAAAGAGTTACGTGAAGTCGTATATAGTTTTGCTCAACGGTGCAGGATTGACGAAATACATACATATTAAAATACAGTGTGTGTCTCTGCAGTGAAATAGGCCTATGTAAATCTTTATAAATTAACGTACATGTTATATTTATTTAAACTATAACTAACTATAGATTGCGTATTATGTAAAACAACACACCATGGGCTTCTTGTTAAGTTGCTTTAAAGGGTTTTTTGGGGTTAATTGAAAATATGGCCTGCTTTGTAAGAACGCGAGGGCTGCGTTGTGGATTTTATCGTTGGACCAAAATCCTTACTGAGATCAATCTTTTAGGTTTCATTCCCAGAAAAGACCACAACTGAAAACAAACCCTACTGAGATACAAGCGGTACTTCAATAGTTGTCATTCTGAATCAGTTCCATTGCTCCTCTCTCATTAATAACAACTGGTAGTAAAGGTACCCCACCAAAAATGGTAATCCAGGTTTAAACGATACCAACGCCTTAAAGAGTTGGCGACCTGTCTGATGACCCCCAACCTGCTGAGGTGAAGGCTCTGCCGGCGACGGGGTTGAGCCAGGCTCTCCTAGCCAGTCATTCACATGAAACAAGCCCATGTTGTTGTGTTAATTATTTACATCCCCCCCAAACCTGTGCCCTTACAGGTAGCCAATGGACCTGTATAGCATCTTAGAACCGGTCACCTCTTTAACATAACATTGAAAGAATAGCCTCTCAAGGTCTTCAGTCTCAATGGGATTAAAATAACAGTTTAAGAAAAATCGTGGTTGGCAACAAGATATGTGACAGGGGAGCAAAGACGGAGACAGGGACTTATTTGCATAGCGAGACACGCTCTCTTCACCTGAAGTTCTTAAAATGAGCCTCATCGATGAGAACTTTGAACTCTCAAAAACTAAGATTTTTTCTGCACAAGTTTAACGTTTCAGATCAGTACAGCCCCAAGCACATTGCGTTATTTTATAATAATAACCCAATATTAAGCGTTTTGCGTTTTCCATCATTAAAAATAACAGTTTGCTATTACAGGCTTGTGCTATTTTCTATAGCATGTAAAAAATACTTTCTCCCAGGTGCATGGGTCCCCATGCATAGCTATCACCCCCTCTCTGAACAGCAGATATAATAAATATGTGTAGTGTCTTGCTGCTTTAGTTTTTACCTGTGTGCTGTCCATTGGTGTTGTGAGCAGATGGGGGAATCAAACGGCTGTTGATATGCTAATGAGGCCCTATGCCGGTGTTATTACAGTGGTGCGCCAGCCTTTCACTTCCACCATTAGAGGGAGACCTCAGACAAGCCCACAGCTTCAATAAAACTAGTTTTTCTGAGCGGGGAGCACAATTCACTGACTGAAAACAAGGCTAAGGCGAAACCTATACTCAATATCCATCCCAACAACCCATGAAAATGCTCTGGAAATTAACTGATAACATTAAATATGAAGAATGTGAGGTAAGGGACTGATTTTTGAATTTTTTGTATTTTTTTTATTCAGATAAATTAATGGGAATGTGTTGTATTGTTTTTGGCCAAAATCTGTCATTGTTTTGACAGTTGTTAGTGAACACTTTAAATTCAATGGGAAGGTGAATAGATGCATGCTGTTCTTTCATAAATTATAGAAGCTGTTGTTTTGTGCATATTCGTGTAGAATCCGCATTTCAATAATAACAATAATATGAAATTATGACAATAAGTACAAAACTTATTACATTAAGTAGTGCATTTGTTGCATTAATAAAATCAGATCAGTTAAAAAATAGATACTAATTTTTTTTCTGCAAGTGCAGGCTAGAGAATAATTGTGTACAAAAATAAATAAATTGGACGTGCTAAATGACTGAACATAAAATATTTTAGAACCATACATTTAAACATTTAATCCTCAAAATAATAACTTGAATAGGCCTAAATAAAATTAATAGTTTGAGTATTTGGCAAATATAATGTCAATAGCCTAATTTATTAAATGTTTAAAAAGGGCGCAAATAGTTTTCCTTGTTTTAATATATATTTGCAATTTGAGCTGTGAGATTTTGCGTGTGTACAGTATGTGTGCGGACTGCAAATGCTGAGTGATTGTTGTTATGGCATAGACAGAAAGTTTGGCAGTAATATCAGGGACTTGTTTAGGAGTGGCGAAGCCAGTTGAACGTGTTTTCACCCGCGTCTGGGCAGGATAGAGACGCCAGGAGCAGGACGAGAAACGCCAGACTTCTTCGCACACGTTCGATTTTGTGTTTTTAAAATTACATTTTATGACAGGATAATATTTGCAATCGCAATAATCGGTGTTTCGTATAGGCCCTATTGTAATGTTTCTGCGGGATGTTGTTACAATGCCGCGTCTGTCATTCTGAACACACGACCGAGTTTGAAGCTCCGGATCCGAAGCAAGCCCTCGCCAACTTTGAAATATTTTTTCTCTCCGGTCTTTCGGAGAGAAAGTTAACTCGTGTGCCTTGGGTTTTTTGAAGTCGAGTAAAACCGTGGATTAATTCTGCGGAGAGAGAGAGACAGAGAGACAGAGAGACAGAGAGAGAGAGAGAGAGAGGGCCATGAAGGAAGGCGAGCCGTCGGAATCTGAATTCAAAAACAAAGGGACGGAGGGAGCAGACAGTCGAAATGTGCCAGTCGAGATGCCCTTAGCGTTTGCTGGATTTTCACACAATTCAGAGGTGCACATTGTTTCCTTCCACGGCTTCTTCCTCTCTCTCTGGTCCTCCCTTCATTTCTGTCTTTCTTTCACTTTTCGCTTTGCCCTCGAACCCTTTTAAAATGTCCCCCCCTCGCTCTGATTCGTCAGAAGCGAGAGAATGTCCCTCTTTTTGTCTCCCTCTCTCTACTACCCTCCTCACTCACTCCCTCACTTACTCACTCCCTCTTTCTCTCTCTCTCTCTCTCCCTCTCTCTCTCTCTCCCTCTCTCTCCCCATCGCTGATTAGATATACTGATTCTTCTTTCAATGGACGTCATTTAGTGCAGACTCTGCCTTGAGTTGCTTCCTCGCTTCACGCTCGATTTCCGACCATTCTTTCCTTATTAAGAATTGGTGTAATATTAATAGTCATGAATATCTTCTATTAGGAGTCCAAGGGAAGAAGAAGCAGCTCTTTTGCTGATATGAGCTCAAGCAAGGGGACGGCAGCACTGTGATAGAACCAGGAGAAACGGGAAAAGGGATACCAAGAAAACTTTCAACCAAAATTCCGCAAGCCGACCATATCTTCATTTTAGAATCAAATGAAGGGCAGTGGGAATCTAACCAAATTCTGATGGATTATCGTCCTGCCGTGGCTCATATCTGACCGTCGGGCACCGTGATCTTGCAGTAGAGAGAGTCCGTTTGGGGGGGCTTTAATTTTTGTTTGCTCGCAAATCCCCCGTTGTTTCCACAACGTTTTTGAACTGATATTCTATTTTGAATCGCTCGAAAATCCTTTCAGATGTTAGTGCACAGTTTTTCCGCGATGGTAAGTTGTAGGGCTGTACTCCGTGTCAGATACTGCTAGACTTTGTTTCCTAACATTTCCGATTTGCTTACAGCGTTTTTCGCTGGAAATAGTTTTGCCAAGCGTCAATGCTTATAATGGGATTTAGTTAAAATGTGATGGAAGAATACATGGTTCCGTGTTTGTTTTGAAGGCTTTTTCGTGCCCACAGATTTCGGTGTTACCTTTCAATATTTTTGAGCATTTTAACATCACGTCTTTTAAGAACTTTGGGGCAATCGATGTTTGCTTTATTGCACGTAAACGGTGGCCATTGCTATCATTATTGTTTGTAATCCGTTTGAGAGATAATTGCTTTAATTCGATATAGCCTAGTGTCCTTTACTTGATCCAATCCCAGTCAGCGACTTCAGCCATACATTAGTAGGCGATGGCCCATAGACCACCGAACCTTCAATGATGAAAAACAAAATCTCACAGGCCTACTTGTGATCCGTATTACCGTCATTTTTCTTATCTAAAATATCGCTTTTTCCCTATCTCCGTTGTCCCTTACAGGATCGTCATGACGGCACCAGCAATGGGACAGCCAGGCTACCTCAGCTGGGCGGCGTGGGCCAGAGTCCGTACACAAGCGCCCCTCCGCTCTCCCACACCCCGAACTCGGACTTCCAGCCTCCGTACTTCCCCCCGCCCTACCAGCCCATCTACCCGCAGTCTCAGGACCCTTATTCGCACGTCAACGACCCGTACTCCCTCAATTCCCTGCACGCCCAACCGCAGCCGCAGCACCCGGGTTGGCCGGGCCAGAGGCAGAGTCAGGAGAGCAGTTTGCTGCACCAACATCGCGGCTTACCCCACCAACTGTGTCGAGAGTACCGCAGGGAGGTACTCCTACCTTCGGGCCACGGTATCGAAACGGGACTGTCAGATTCTATCCCTATCCATGGAATACCTCACTCTTTAGAAGACGTTCAGGTAAGGGACCCGTTATAGTATATTATATTTTTTTTAACGTGTTTTTCTATTTTTTTATTTTTTATTTGAGTCTAACTCGTTTAAAAAAAAATATATTCTGTTGCTGATATTAATTATAATACAATAGCCTACTAGGCTATTATTATTATTATTATTATGAGAGGTGGTATTATTATTAATAATAATATTAATAATAATAATAAAATAATAATAATGATAATATCATTATTATTAGTTCATGCTAAGGTGAGCGATTATTTGCGTGAAGATCTGTTAGAATAATTCATTATAAATATTTTTTTTTCAACATATTGTTTTAGATTAAAAAACTCATGTAAACAAAAATATTTAGACTGACGTTAGATACTAATACGCCTAGCTATTTTCATCTACAAAACAAGACAGTTTTCAAAGGAATATAAGCACTGCAGAATGCTGTACATTGTCCCAGAAAATTTGATATGGCTTTGTTGAAAATGATCGCCGTTTAGTGATGACTTCTTTCTGAATATATATTTCGATTATTTTCGCTTCTTAACCCTTCATTATATTTATTTTTGCTATTTAAAAACATCCTCGGCACAATATAGATGAGTGCGGCTTATTGTGAACGCAAAAATATGACAGAACACCGCACAAAACGATTACGATATATAGCTATATATATATATAGACTCCATTTATTAAATTGTACCACTGTGTGAACCCTAAAATATTCAATAATCCTCAATCTTCCTCAGAGTATTCTCCCCAGTTTTGCGTCAGAAACAAACACCAATAATCCCTAATTAGTTCATAGGCCTTTAATAGGCTGTTCTGCCGTAATTACTATCCAATCTAGATTAGTAGTTTCCTTGTGAGTATAGCCAATCTGATGGAGAAATTAGGTCAAGATTATGGGGCGACACAGCTTCGTTATTTAAGTCTGTGTTTGTATGGCGCTCACCGAGTGTGACATAGAGTAATATGCCCATCAGTGTAATTCTTTGAAAATATTTATGGACAATAAGACCAGATAGGCCTAGAAAGCCTCCATGTTGGATAATTGTAGGCGCTAATTGTTCCAAGCTTGTTCGTGCAGATCATTCTGGCGTGCATAACCTTGTATGTAAGACTAATTCTTTTGTATTTCGTGCTAAAATTGTCCATTTTTGCATTTCTGTCTTAGCATGTCGAGGATCAAGGAATTCACATTCCCGACCAGACAGTAATTAAAAAAGGTAAGCAATTTCCTCCGAGATATCATGCATGTTTCTGC
>OMKK01030603.1:0-11677 GCA_900302305.1 Polymixia japonica | reverse complement strand
GTCCTGCATGCATCGTGGGGATGTTGAATGAAACCCAGGCTCTGATGTTTTGCTGTTATTGTTATGATGCTTCCAGTGTTCCATTTGATCCCAGATTGAGTCCCATTTGCTTCCAGTGGTTTGTTAAGGTCTCTATTGGCACCGAGGTGTGTTGATAGCTCTGTGCCATATCAAGCATTTAACCCGATCGTAGCTGTTCCTAATGCAATTTATTTACAAACTTTCTCTCTCCAACTGAATGTATCCTGAGTAGAGCATGCTCTGCCTGAGGCTGGTATGAGAAGATTGAAAGTACATCTATATGCTAACACTTACAGTTAACAAAAACCTCTCTGTCTGTCTCTCAGGTCGAGGAGATGGTGCAGAATCATATGACCTACTCTCTTCAGGATATGGGTGGAGATGCCAACTGGCAGCTGGTAATAGAAGAGGGAGAGATGAAGGTGAGAGGAAGGAAATACTCTGCTATGTCGTCTTTGCTCTGAAATGTTTAAACACAGAGGTGGAAGGGTGGCTGGGTGAGCAGGGGGAGACTGTCCTTTAGCCACTAGGGCCCAGGTTCAAGCCCCTAGTGATGGCAAGCAGCCGCCCTGCTGAACTGTCTTTAAGTAAGATACCAGGAATCCCGCTCCATGGGCACCGCTCTATAGCCGACCCTGCTCTCCCTGTGAAAGGGAGTTAAAGATGTGTGTTATTCTGCCTCTACCGATGGCGAAGGGGAATTACAATAACAAGCCGTTACATTTCAACACAAGCTGGGCTTTTCTCCTCCCCTGCAGCACCTCTCTATCGCTCCTCTCCCCTGTCCATCAAAAACCTCACACGCTACAGGTGAACAGATTCTTGGGAGGAGTTTAGAGATGGGCCAGCAATGTAAAAAATGGTTTAGAAAAGAGAGAATATCAACACAATGGCTGCCCTGGGGGGTGTTCCATAAAGTGCGCTAAGAAAAGCGGGGATTCATTTCCTAAACCTGATTTGACTTAACCTAACCTAAGTCAGTCGGACGGGTTCGAGCAGATGCAGTAATCGCACGTTGATTGGTGCATGTGTTTTCTAACATTGCAGCACTTTTTTTGTATGTGCAGCATGTTGAGTTTTCTTGTTGCCATAGTAACTGAGTTTAAACTACTGTATGCTGAAGTTGCTTTATGGAACCAAATACATTGGAAATTAGTTGATAATCTCGCTTTATGGAACAGGCGTCTGAAGTGGCAGACACTTGTTGTGAAGATCATGTCTCACTGAACCTTTGCATAGCACAGCAGTGTTTTTATGTTATTTTTACGTAGAATTAAATTTTGCACATAGCGGCTTTAAAAGAGAATTACTTCTTTTTTGCTAAAAACATGAAGCCACCACAGTCAAAATAGTGTGGAGTTTTAAGCCTCCTTTAGTACTGCTAACTAAACTGCCTGCAAGCATGTCTTGATGGAGGATCATGATTTCATGGCTACTTAATTTTTTGCATTAAACGATGTTGCTTTTGAGAACAGCTCTTTTGTTTTTGTTTTCTTAATGACTAGCTGGAAATATTACTGCTGCATTGTTACGGTAATGTTATGTTGCTTTCTTTGCAGCAGTAACACTAATATGGGTTGGAAACCGTTTATATTGTGACCTTGAAATTATATTAATATTACTTACATGGTTTATCACTGTTGTGCCTCAAACTCTGTGTACTGTATGTCCATATCAGGTGTACAGGAGGGAAGTGGAGGAGAATGGTATTGTCCTGGACCCTCTCAAAGCTACACACGCTGTAAAAGGGGTGACAGGACATGAAGTCTGCCACTACTTCTGGGACACGGCTGTCCGACTGGACTGGGAGAGTAAGTCTACATTATCATCTGTCATCGTCATCATCAGTCTCATTTTTAGGTGTCATCATATCATCATCCTGCCCTCATATTGTCAAAGCTATGCTATTACTACAATCGCATGAATTATTTTTTATAGGTAACATTTTTTTTTCTGTATTAATTTCATCAACATGAGTTAATACCTACTTCTTCCTCCCTCAGCCACCATTGAAAATTTCAACGTAGTGGAAACGCTCTCAGATAATGCTGTCATAGTGTACCAGACGCACAAGGTAAGCTGCCTTCATATTGGAGGAGCATTTGGTTGTCTGTTTGATTAAGAAACTGACAACCAATGGTTGTGTTTCAGAGAGTGTGGCCCGCCTCTCAGAGAGACGTCCTCTATCTATCAGCCATCAGGAAGATCCTGGCAACCAATGAGAATGATCCTGACACGTGGCTGGTCTGCAACTTCTCTGTGGACCATGACAACGCCCTTGTAAGTTTACATGTACACAGCTACGCAACTTATTACTCTATAGCTCTTATTTCTATAGCTCTCTAATTAAAGAGGCTGAATTGGATCTTGGCGGATATGTTAGTATTTCTTAATCCTCTTGTTTTGGTCCCGGCTGGTCAAAGAATATTTCTTACGTAATCTATGAATTGAATCCCAGTTTTACCTCATTCTGCAACGGAATCTCTAGTTTACCAGAACAAGATTTAGGTAGTCATTTTTGGCTTTGTCGGCTCACGTGCCCGTGACTTGATTGACAGCTTTCATCTGAAAGTGAATTGGGGTTGCAGGGCGGGCCCAGGTCAGTCTGTTGACTTCACACGCACTGACTGCAACGGGGACCACTGCTGAATAGTATTAATTTAACAATTATAGGCTGAAATGATACAAAAATCGTATCGAGCGTCTTTAAAGCCGCAGCTTAGCCTCTTTCTTAAACTGTCTGTGTGCATCACGTTGAGCTGAAATCTTTTAACGGCCAAAAGCAAGGAAAGATGCTGTAGTCATCCTAATGTAATGTGATACGGAGCAGGTGTGGGCATGATATTGATTGGGAACGAACACTCGAACACGCATCTTAACTCTTCACTGAGCTTCCTCACCAACCTAAATCATGTTTTGCCTCCAGCCCACTAACCGGTGTGTTCGTGCCAAAATCAATGTCGCCATGATCTGCCAGACACTGGTCAGCCCACCAGAAGGTGATAAGGAAATAAGCAGAGACAACATCCTCTGTAAGATCACCTATGTGGCCAACGGTAAGTGGCACTCTAGTCTGATCGGGCTTTGACCAACCCCAGGTACCTCAACCATGTTTCCCTTTATAGTACATGTTCACAATCTAACAACCGTGTCCATTACCCCAAATATTGAAGCTGTATGAATATTGGGTAATAGTTTTGTGGGAGGGAGTTATTATAATATGGATCATGTACATTGTTTTGTGATGGGTTTTGTTTTTCTCTGTATGGCTATAGTGAACCCAGGAGGCTGGGCCCCGGCCTCGGTCCTCAGAGCTGTGGCCAAGAGGGAGTACCCCAAATTCCTCAAACGCTTCACCTCCTATGTCCAGGAGAAAACTGTTGGGAAACCCATCCTCTTCTAAACATTAACAAGTAATTGACAACTCAGAACTTCACAAACAACTAACCGCCCAAGTCTATTACATCCTCTGTTGTATGGTACATTTTATTTAGCTGTAAACCCAATATAATTTAACATGTACTAATATTGGTTGTTGTGAAGAATAATCTTCAACTATAGAGTGGCCCTAGTTGACTGTCTTATTGCCCAGCCACAAACAGCATACATCTTTTGACCACCAACCAAAATCTAGTCAAAGGAGTTGAGGTCTATTCTTCCTGTTAAAAAATTAACTTTGTTTCATCCATCTTCCCTTGTTTCAAGTTGGGGGAGGGTGAAGATTGCCCCTTTGGAGAGACTACATTTCTCAACATTGAACAGGCTCTCATCAACTACATGAACCATTCACCCGGCAGAATGTCCATTCAAACTACATTACCCAGGATACCATGCCATCCAGGAAGTCCCGGAGGATATAGAAAAGACTGGTTTACGGCTTTAATATATCAGTAGTTGCCATCCCAGACGCAGTAATAGCCTGACTCCATCAGCTGCCCATGGATATGCATTTGTATGTAAATTCAAAATTTCTAAAGTGGTTTTTGAATCGATGTAACCGATTATTTGCTTTTTTTTGTAAATTGTTTTGTACATTTCTTATGATTACATACTTATTGACTTGGGTTTGCTTTAATCACTAATATCACAGCTTCTTGTCTTGCTGCTAAAGTTGCTACCGCGCGAGAGAGAACTAGAAAGATCTGACGGACAGGAAGCACAGTGATGAGGCGTGGTACAGTATCTCCTCTTGCCTTCTCCTGTCCCTCTAGTGATAACTTCCCTTGTAGTTTGATGGAGGGGCAGAGCCTAAAGCTTTCAACACCTTCTACTTGGAAATCTTTATATTTGTAGATTGTTATAAAGTAGCTTTCAGAGAGCACTATAGACACAATGTATTGTACAGAGAACAGAATGAGTTTTGAGTTAGTTTGCCAGTGTGCAAACTGTGAATATACTGTTAAAGGCTTGAATTTGATGACAATGACGGGCTGAGGAAACTGAAATGGGAGTTCAAGGAGAAGACGCTAAGCTTAATTTACTCTGTTGGGCAATATTTTTGACATAGTTGGATTGAACATCAATAAATGGATATCTGTGTGATGTAGTTGATTGTGGCCCATAGACACCAAGCTTTGGTCCGCTGTAGTGAATCCCCACTCTCTCCATGTAACTAATAGTTTTTGACAGACACCCTAATCGAACAACCACATCCTAATTGACCAGTCGCAGCATCTGGCATCAAGGGTAGCCTCTCCTTCACTGTCGAGAGGGGTGGCTGACGTTTTCGTTCGTGGGCAGCCCGACAAGGCAGTGCTGAAGTTTGGGCCTTTGCCTCGCCATGGTGCATGCTCAGGGCTAAAACAAGTCCTGCTACTGTGTTTTTAGGATAAGTCAAAGAGGTGATGATTGGGATATCATCTACACTCAGCGCCCCAAGTCAGACTGTAACTTTACATTTCACATACCATACAGTACAAAATAGTGACTTCCCTGCCCTTTGACTGTTAAACGGCCCCAAAAATGCCTTATAAACCAGGATGGACCCTAAAAAAAAACCCTGGCTTTCTCTAGCATACAACCACCAGATGTGCATTTATCAACACACTAAAATAAGTGGGGGTGGGGGTCAGCATTTCACATCACCTTACCTCAAGATTTTTATTTGCTCTAGATTTATTTTTTGTCATTTAAAGTTGGAATATTTGTAATCAGTAGGTCTGTATGGTTCAGAATCCTCCAATCAGCTTCTTAGTCTAAGGGGGTCAGAGGTTGAAGAGAATCTGAATAATTGTTTCGCTGATGATTAGAGGAGCAAGATCTACAAGCAACATCAGCTAAAGAATGCATTTAGCCTTTTTAATTTTGATATCTCATCAAGGAATCTACACACTTTGTATATTTCTAAGTTGTACATCAGAAGTGTTATTATTTGCACTAAATGTAATGCAATTTGACAATGTTCTGTAAATTAAAATTGTTACACAACAGAAACAAGCAGTGTACTTTCTAGAGTGAAACTACAATGTAACTTCAAGGTTTGTTTACAAAAACAATCTTGGGATATCTGAAAAAGTATTTAATCTGTTCATTATGTTACTGTGTAATACTTTGAAGGATGCCTCATGGAAGTGCACAATCAAAGAGGCAGGCACTGAATTTCAACCGTTTATTGATAGGAGTCTCTTCTATATATAAATACATATTGTCTTGACATTCAGCGATTAAAATATTTATTTCAGCAAACAGTATAGTTATTGAGATTTATATAATAAATTATGGTCTCAAAACTGACACAGTTGTGATCTTGGAGTTCAACGACAGAGGTTGGATATGGTCTTCATGAGGAGCTATTGGAAAGCTTCTAAGTGTAGGATGCAGGCCTTCAAACCGCCTCAAGAGGACACGCTTATTCAGTATCAAAGGATATCCTGAGTAAAAGCCTCTTCAGTCATGACAAACCTCATAAAACTAGTAGCTCCACATCAAAATGATCTACAATTGTCCTTCATTGTCTGTGTGTACATGTACTAGCAATGACATACAGAGGTGTGCATATATAAAAAAAAAAAAAAAAGAAATGTGCATATTCACTCCAAATCTGTGCTTAGGTCAGGTAGTCCACCAACCTGAAACCAGACATCCTCAGAGGAAAAGTATTTCTTACAGTAATCAAAACTAACATCCAAAGTGCCTTTATTTATCAAGAGCGAGTGCATCGTCCTTCCGCTTCATCCAAGGAGCTGGGGATCCGGTAACTCGGGCTGTTTCCACAGCACTTACAGCGGCCCTTGGACAGTCCTGACGGTCCCTGCCGGGGCAGCGTGAACGACCGGCCCTGTTAGGATGTCGAGTGGCCTCCTTAACCGCATCGGAGTCTGTTGTTTGGCCTGGGTGACTTTGAAACGAGTGAAGAGTGTGTTCATTGAATCAGTCCGTTCATATGAATCTTTCCTCGTCCGTGTTGGCTGTGGCTACAAAGCTGGCTTGAGTCCTTTCTGTGACATCGTCCCACATCATCAGGAACCAAGATGCCGTCGTATATTCACTGTAAACATCTTATTCAACAAGCAACTAAAAGCAGCTGCAAATTTTAAAATCAGTCATTTCTCTCTGGTCAGCAGAAAGAGTAAAATGCTTGAAGTGTACGCTGTATATCTATTACCTTTAATATAGAATTATTCTAAATGTGTATACCTTTCTGTAGGCCATGAAAATAGTGTGTTCTACAAATATAAAACTTAATGGCACTGCGTTGACACATGCTCCAAGAAGTGACACTCAAATCAGCCTGATGTTCATCACATTATTACAGTAAGATGGAATGTTGAGATTCCTGTGGATGTCCATCACTGTGATTCCATCGGTGTCTTCTTTCAGTCCATCAACCAGATGAGCATCCCAGTTTGTTTTATGTTTTGGCAATAAAAGTGGCAAAGTGGATCTAGCAGCGCTGGAGGTGGATTCAAAGGCCATTTTGGCCTTTCCAGTGGAGTGTAGCGATTGTCAGATGATTGGTGGGAGTAAAACGCAGGAGGAAATGTAGGTCATAAAGCTGCTCTTCTCACTGTTGAGGAGATGAGAGGAAAGAAACAAATCAGCCTCCAACATATAGAATGTAGTGAGACTGTATGTGACAGCTAGTAGGGAAAGGTAACATCAGCATGACCCTGAACAGACAAGAGGGACCGTAGCCACTCAGTGACTAGAACTGGGGTTTATGGGTATTTTACAGTTCTGTTTTTTTTTTGTTTTTTTTTTAAGGACTAGGTGGGAGTCCTTTCATTTTCAAAACTGGAGCAGGTTAAACACGCACAGGTACACATTTCACAGTCTTATTTAAACACCTTCAAGGAAACAGGACAGAAATCAATTTAAAAACGCACATGCACGGAGTCGGGGCTTCCCCTACACCCAATCCTACACCCATGTGATGGCCAGCTGAACTGAC
This sequence comes from Polymixia japonica, assembly GCA_900302305.1. Lineage (NCBI taxonomy): Eukaryota > Metazoa > Chordata > Actinopteri > Polymixiiformes > Polymixiidae > Polymixia > Polymixia japonica. The sequence goes on along the minus strand of OMKK01030603.1, from coordinate 4,266 downwards.
AAAGAGGACGGCGGCTCACCAAGTAGACGTCGAGAACTGATCCGTCGTCGCGGTCGATGTCCACGTCCATGGTGCTCTGCTCTGAGGTCAGACAGATGGCGCTGTCCTCCAGAGTGAACGTGGAGCTGGACGCCATGTCATCCCTGACACATGAGAAGAAGGGCCCACGTTAGTTAATAAAATTAGAGTTCCCCAGGTGTAGCCCCTCCCCTAGTTTGACCTTTGAGTCAATATATTAGCGTCAAAAGCAGTTGTGTAAACGACTTGGGATCCGATGAAATAATACTGTATGGTAACTAATCAGACACTGTTGCCGGTGGATCCAAGGAATCTAACATCAAAGAGGCAAACAGATGAAGCTAGAAAGAAGAAAGCTGTCTGATGTCTGGCTGGTGGAGGTCTCTACAGAGACGCCCATTTTATCACAAGTGGATCACAGCAAATCAACATCAAAATCTAGGCCAAGAACGGCTAGGATATTTGACTACAGTTTGAGGTCTATTTCTCTCCGATTACATTACTGAATATTATGTACTATTAAATGTCACATATAGCAAAAGCGCAAGGGAAAGAATGACTGCACAGATGCACTTATTTAAGTAGGGTATTTTTTTGTTTCAAACACCAGGGGGCAGCATGAGTATATAAGTCCTTATATGTCAGGTGACCCCTAACTGCTTAAATTCAGGAATGTGTTTTTACCATTTTATGACACGTGATTATCGAGTTTTAATGTTGAAAGGCGAGGTGAAAATACCACAGAAAACCTATGAAAAGCAAAACAATAACTTGGCCAACCAGAATAAAAATACTGTCATAGATACATTGGTTAAAAGATAGATAGAAAATGCCTTTGAAAAAGCTGTCATTTTCTCCCCTGAAAGCGTCCCGACACGGCACAAGCTGCGGTGTCACTCCTGTTAAGTGGCGGACCGGCTGACGGACGGGCCTTTACTGCAGGCGGATAGAGTCACAACAGCACAACATGTACTCTTTCCTCACACACTCCCTCTTTAGCACAATAGCAGTTGATAAGGCCTTCTCAAAGCCTCTGTTTAAATATTAATCAAAACAGTTGACAGAACAGCGTCAGGACGACAGGCAGGTGACTGACGAGGAGACAATGCCAGGCGAGCCTTACAATGGAGCCACAGACACCCAGCTAGAACCTGACACTACTGCACATAGTAAACACAGAGCGAGGAGAGGGGGAGAAGGCCTTCAAGACCCAGAAGGTAGGGGCAGGGCAAAGAACAGACTGAAGAGAAGGTTCTCGCAAGAAGGGACCAGTGGAGGTTAACGGGTTCCTATATGCAGTATCTACAATACCAAATTGTTGTGAATCCACACGTTATGGCCAAAGTAGAGTACATGAACACTGAACAGATAGTTGCTGTAATGTGTGGCCACGTTGTTCAAGGGTATCATTTATATAGCGAGCCAAACTAGCCTACTGTATGAATGTACCATTAAATACAGCTAGTCACTGCACACTGTACTAGAAGAGTGAGATAAAAATGGTTTCATACATAGAAGCCATTCAAGAGCTGATAGTCTGTTCTTTTGCCTCAAACCTGAAATTTATATTACAGTCATTATAGTCAACAGCAGTGTCCCAATACCCAATACTTTTGGCTGTATGTGTGTTGTGTGTAGGTAGCGTGTGTAGCGTGTGTATGTTGTGTGTAGGTAGCGTGTGTATGTTGTGTGTAGGTAGCGTGTGTATGTTGTGTGTAGGTAGCGTGTGTATGTTGTGTGTAGGTAGCGTGTGTAGCGTGTGTATGTTGTGTGTAGGTAGCGTGTGTATGTTGTGTGTAGGTAGCGTGTGTAGCGTGTGTATGTTGTGTGTAGGTAGTGTGTGTATGTTGTGTATAGGTAGCGTGTGTAGCGTGTGTATGTTGTGTGTAGGTAGTGTGTGTAGCGTGTGTATGTTGTGTGTAGGTAGCGTGTTGTGTGTAGGTAGCGTGTGTATGTTGTGTGTAGGTAGTGTGTGTAGCGTGTGTATGTTGTGTGTAGGTAGTGTGTGTATGTTGTGTATAGGTAGCGTGTGTAGCGTGTGTATGTTGTGTGTAGGTAGTGTGTGTAGCGTGTGTATGTTGTGTGTAGGTAGTGTGTGTAGCGTGTGTAGCGTGTGTATGTTGTGTGTAGGTAGTATATGTTGCCAAGCCAGATGAGTCATATGTTCCACTAAGTACGTCACCAATGAGGCCATGTCATGTGGGAGCCCAGGTGACAAATGTGTGGGGGTGGACAGGTGTGTGTGTGTGTGTGTATACGTGCGCACTTCCCGCCGCTTGTAAACTAACCCTGAACTATAAAGGGTTAAAGGTGGTAGTTTATGTGCTCTACACCCAGCTCAACATTATCTGTCACATTGTTATTTGTGCAAAGTAGACAGAAAGACCCAGAGGGCAAGTCAAGCAGGAAGCCAGTCAGTCACATAGCCAGTCCAGAAAACAGACGGACAGAAACATGTACCTGTCCTCTGTCTGGTTGTCCAGGTTGACAAAAATGGAGGAGGTGGAGATGGTTCCCATGGAGGAGCCCTCGTAGAAGGAAGGTGTGGCGGGGACCAGGTCAGGACGCAGGTAGGAACCGAACACAGCTAAGAGAAAAACACAAACACCTATGATGTCATTGGAAGGAACATGCATGCCCATGACGTACCCATGACATACCCATGACACACACACGCACACACACACACACACACACACACACACATACACACACACGCACAGGCCCTCACTGCAATAAAACACACCCATAGCCATGCTGTTCTTGAAAGCCATACAAAGTGTATTAGATTACACCGGGCTAAACTCAGACATAAACCCATGGGAGAAACAGAAAGAAGTTTCCCTTGTGATTCTGTTGAAAACGTCGTGGACCACATGTTCAACATGAGGACCTGGGCCTAATGTCCGAGACAAGGCAAGACATGTGAATCTGATTTAGGATAATTGATGGTTATGGCTATAAATGGTTTATACAGTTTGAAAAAAACTACTGAGATTCTCTCTAGGCTATGAACTTTATGCCACAGTGTAAAGCACATTTGTTCTGCGTACTGTGCAAGAGTGATTAAATAACTTTAAAGAGCAAGCTATTAAGAAATGAAATAATCTATATTACTTTATTGTGTACTGTGTCTGTGTCATGGCTGGAGACAGCAGTGTGTGAGCTGGGCTGTGAGGAGGAGAAGGAGACAGGAATATGACCCAAGACTTCTCTTTCTTGTCAAAGGTCCCACACCCTAATCTCTTGCGGGTGTTATTGGCCAATGTAGCTTCTGCTTTCACAAAACAAATCTGAAGTCATTTAGTCGCCCTTTGAGTCTAAAAAATCTTAAGTTTAACCTGTTTAAAAATGCCGTTTTCAGAATTTTCTTGGAACGAGTGACAATATTTTTAAATGACGCTTATCATTCCTCTACCAAGTGAGGGCCTAAAACTGGAGTCACAGAATGACAACACTACATTGACACTAAAGTTTTATTTCGCGCTCGCGCACGCACGCACGCACGCACACGCACACACACACACACACACAAATAATGTTTTAGGAAGGCTGTTAACAACAGGATAGCCTCGGTTTTCTTTCCGGCGAGGCTACATATCAACCAGGGACAGGCTCTCCCCAGTGGCAGGGTCAGAGTTTTATGGCCAAGCACAAGTGCCTTTTTATGGGCCTTCTAAAAACCTATATCAATCCACAAGAAAGAAAAGAGGGCAGAGGTTGATTGATTAGGAAGTGACAGAGCAATGTTAAAATGGCCACCGCGTAAAATCAAAATGTTGCGTTAGTAGGTTTTTAATAACTCTGAATGTTATTAAACATATACCTCCTTCCTATGTGATAATACAGCGCAGATTGCACAATCACAAGCAGCGGGGTTTTTCTTGATTAGGCTCTCTTGTAATCCGTCTGAACTGATGTCTACCTTGTCCATCTAGGCTGGCCAGGCTGCGTGCTCCCCCCAGCCTGTCCCTCCTCTCCTTCTCCTCATTCTTCTCATCCGCCTGCGATGAAAGGATCTCCTGAGAGGACGACTTCAGAGCTGGGATGGACGTGCGGGTCCTCTTTGAGGGAGAGAATCGAATCACTGTGGAGCAAAGTTTAAAACCTTGTTATGCACCGATCGCTTTATTAGCCGTTTGGTTTTGTCAGAAGGAAAATATAGAAAGAGCAGATTATCCTGATACCAGTATTCATGTGCAGTAAAGCTCTCCATCCGCTGCCTTCAAAATAAGCATTAAAATGATC
>OMKK01030600.1:13639-33100 GCA_900302305.1 Polymixia japonica | reverse complement strand
AAATTAAGAGGAACAAATTATTATAATGAAAAGTTTTGAAGACTTTAAACATCATTAAGGCACAAGTTGATATGACTTTTTATAGACAGCAAAATTCTCCACATCGCTGATGGAATTCATATATGTCCCTGTAGCGAAGGAACACAAAGCAATGCACACTGTTAGTTGTACATACAAATATCCAGGAATATATACATATAGTCTTTACATATTTTTTAAGTAACATTCAATAACAATGAACGGTAAGTATCACACTAAATTGAGCGAATTTATAAGTGTTTTAAGATATAATTTCCATCTAATCCGCAATTGTCAAGGGAGTTTATTGGTCAATGAGCCTGAACAAAAACTGCTCCGAGCAGGTTAGATGTTCATCATAAGTTACCGTGGCGATACATCCCGCTTAAAAGTAAGCCACCGTCGTGATACGGAAAATCTATGGTTTAGTCTAAAATTAGCTCGCTAACCCCTTAATCTCACTTCGTAGTACACCCCTCTAGTCTTCATGCAGGAATGTGCCTGTTGAAACAGTATTGCACCACAACTACCTCTAATCTCTTCAATCAAAAGGTATCCCGTTTAATAACATCGGAAATGTTTGGTATAAGGCCTGACAGTATGTGACAGCTAACCATGATTTCTCAAAGTACTTTTAAGGCCTAACGTGTTTACACTTGTAATGTTTACAAACATTTAAACCACCAGCTTCCAAAATAATAATAATTTATCTTAGATCAAGGCGTCAAATGTGAGAATATTTGACTACGTGAAAATTGTGAAGCCAATTCTGGACTGCATCTTTAAAAGTTAATCTTCTGAGAAGTTTTTTTTTTTTTTTTTTTTTAATGAAATAGAAAGTGGAGTGTTTCCAAGTTATTGAAGTACCACCAACCTGTGACATCCACCGCCCATCCCCGTGTACATCTTCTACTGGTTGTGCTACTGCAGCAGGGTTCATGTCATCACTACTCATCCTACAAAAGAAGACAGGCCGCTGTTTATTTACAGACATAAAACATGTAGGACAATTCTCTCTCACACACTCTTGAGAGAAGAAAGAGACGGTCGTTGTATTGTGGGGTAACGTTACATGAGGGAAACCATCATCATCCCCAGCTACCTTCAAAACAGACATTAACAAGGGTGTGATGCAGCAGTTTAACCTTTCACTAAGAGACAAGACAGTCATACTAAAGGGTTCCAGTCGATTTAGCTCAATTATACGCGATCAAACGTTTACGTTAGCTGGCTAGCTAATCACTGCAGACAATTACGTATCCGGTGTTGTGCCGAAATTGTAGCCCCTGACACATTTCCGCTCCCCTTCGCGTTGTCTCGTTGTGGTGTTGTGCCGAAATGTTATCCCGTGTCCACTCCAAGTCGCTTCGTGTGTTTTGTGCCGAAATTTCACTCTCTGACAGATTCCCACTCCCCTTCGCGTTCACGGGCAGCGAACGAGCGAAATTTCAACTCAACACAACACGCGTGAAGCGAAGGGGAGTGGACTTTCGTACGGGTAAAGATTTCGGCACAACATCAGGGATACATACACAGTGACACGCCCGTCGCTAATATTATTAATAGTCCTAGCGGTGATTCTAAACTGCAGTTCGCGGTTTTGGAAAACAAACTACCTGCCAGGCTGTCGACCGTCCGTTTTCGCTCGTCTGTTCTCAAAGTAACGCTAAATCCTTCGCACTTGTCCGCTATGTCACTTCGTCGGTGTGCGATGGGGGTGATGCTCGACAGCTAACGTTAGCTTAAGCTAAGCTAGCTGACTCACTGGCTTACCAATCACAAATCAGACAACAAAAGGTGTGTCGGGATGGCTAACTACAGAGAGCCTTAACGAGAAGAGCTCCGACCTGCTAACACTAGCCGTAACACCTTTGAAACGTGTTGCGATAAAAAAAAACACACACAAAAAAACGAGGCAAATCTTTGTCTGCGTACTCGCGCAATGAATCCTGGGACAAATGTGGCCACGGCATAATATATACTAAATAATGTTATTTACACCATAAAAACATAAAAGAGCACAACATATTGCTCGTTTTCCTTCCTGTAACCATTTAAAGAACATTTCCTCTGCGATATGTAACAGCTGCAGAAGGTCAAATTGAAAATAAAAAATTGTCACAGCGCCGACTTCCTTGCTTGATTTTCCATTCGTGACCCATCTCCATGTATTTAAATTATATCCGCTGACTGTCACAGTTAATCGCAAGGCATCATGGTCACTTCAGAGCTAAATTGACAGCAACGCTTTTTGTCAAGCCTGCCGATTTCGGCAGGTTATTGTTTCCTTGCTCACATGCAAAAACACACAACGTGTGAAAGAACTTTCAAAACAATGATAAAGTCGACAAAAGCTAAATGATACAGGAACACAATACACATACAATAATGACAAACATCAATAAAAACAAAATAAGTGCAAAGGTTATTCCTATGATTTCCTTTAATAGTGATCTTTAAGGATTACTAAATATTTTTGTACGAGATGATTAATTAATAACACAAGTTTTGGGTTGGAATACATATAAAAGAATGTCCCAAACGACGGTATAGTTTGTTTATGACGGGCAAGTTCTTCTATGGACAGAGTGGTGGTCATGCAGTGAGTGGCAGCCAGCAGATGTAGTCGTTTTCCTATGGTTTTCCAGAACCTCTTCTTCTTTTTCTTCATCTTTTGGTGAGATTTGATCAGGCGAGATGCATGTCTGTCTTATTGCTGCCTACTACAGGTAATGAGTGGGTATTACTAGTTTTCACATTGTAATGCCACAACTTATTCCCATCCTTTCAAACTATGTAAATTATCTACTAAACCCCACCATTGCCGAGTTAATGTCCAGAGTCTTTTGGCCTATAAGTAATTGAAAATACCTCTCTTGATATTATATTATAAGCCATTCCTCCCTGCTATTTGACTGACCTCGGTGTTGGCTGCCTTCTCAATCCTTCTGCTTCAGCATGACAGTCTTCTCTGCTCTCAACTTAATCCTGAACAAACACTGATCTGAATCTATCATAATACCTGAGAGGTATACTACGAAGTAGGATTTGGTGTTAGCGGGGAAACTCCAGGTTTAACTCTGGGTTTTAAGTGTTACGACGGTGGTTCACTTGTTACCGGGGTACATCACCACGCTCCGGAGCAGGTTAAGTTCAGGCGTTTACCGCTATTTGCCGTTCAGTATTATTGAATGTTACTTAAAATATATAAAGACTGTATATTCCTGGATATTTGTATTATATTTTCCCAGTAATAAAAGCTATGCATATAGTGAGAGGGTCTCACAAACCCTATTCGCACCTCTGGTAATTTGTAATAATTGCGTCGTCTGTGATCTTAATCCCGTGTGAATCTGCCATGTCTGTAATTTATAAAGTGAAAATTCCACCGCAAATGACCTACCATATTTCACCATATGTCACCAAACACAGCTCATGTGATAATCAGTCCCATGCGAATAAGGCTTTAGCAGAGCAAGACTTTAGAGATCTTCAAAACTCGCTGGCTTTCACCAGATCCGACTATTATCTGTATGGAAGTTGTAGATTCTCAAATGAAGGATGTCATGCAAGCTTCTTCAGCCTTATCACAAATGCATTGAAGCCATGCCCTTACTGTACAACTAACAGTAGGCTATGCATTGCTTTGTATTTCTTCGCTACAGGGACATATATGAATTCCATCAGCGATGTGGAGAATTTTGCTGTCTATAAAAAGTCATATCAACTTGTGCCTTAATGATGTTTAAAGTCTTCAAAACTTTTCATTATAATAATTTGTTCCTCTTAATTTGTGTAAAATAAGCAATTCTGAAATTGTTCATATTTGTGATTATTTTGCGATATTTGCAGTTATCTGTTGCAGACTCCAGCCCTTTTTATGTGAACTCGCTTATAGCTGAATTGACCAAATCTAGGTTAACAGAGCAAGTTCGTAACCACATTTGTGATACTGCTTAGTCTTGATTGCCTATGTTAGGTTTCGTGAAGCCAGCTATCGCAAAGAAAGCCTGAGTATGTTAAGCTCGCTTCGTAGTATACCCCGCCAACTAGGCCTTTAAGTCAGAGGAACTGCTTAGAGTTTGTAGCAAAGCAAATACATTAAGTGTGATCCTGGTGTCGGACTGAAATGGCTACCTTTGAACCAATGGAACTAAAGCATTAGATATATTTCCTGTCTCTGTCAATACATCACAATGTTGCACTACATAACCTATTGAAGTCAAAACTCTGTTGTAATGAGGTTCTGTTTTCACAGCACACAAGGTTTGTGCAGGAGTGTAAGGATGCTGAACCGGACGTGCTTTTTGTGGGCGACTCTATGGTACAGCTCATGCAGCAGTATGAGGTGAGAGTGGAACGCTACCTTTGTACACTTAGTTAGTTGACTGGTCACAATATCTGTCATAAACGCGTGCGTTTCTGCACATTTCTGCAAGCCTTCACAATGTTCAGCAAGACTAAAACAGCCACCAAAATCAGGGAACTATCTCAAGATGTTTTGATACACAAAAAGGGAGACCGCAATCTTTTTTTGGTGTTAAGTGTTTTACACGACTACATATTGTTCCAGACGGATGGGATTCATGTGCATCCAGGGAACCTGTATTGATTTGCTCTTGCACAGTAATTTGTAGGTTATCATGTCTCACATCAAACTTTTTATTTACACCTGAAGGGGCTTTCTTTGACTTCTGGGCATTGACCACACACATTCCTTAGTGCTTATGGATAGTGACGCAAACACATAGTAATGGATGTTACGTATGTTTTGATGCAGTACATACTTAAGGCAGCCCATGTTGATCTTAGATTTACGTTGTGCTGCCCCCAGATCTGGAGGGAGTTGTTCTCCCCCCTTCATGCTCTAAACTTCGGCATCGGCGGGGACACGACCTGTAATGTGCTGTGGAGGCTACAGAACGGAGAGCTGGAAAACATCCGGCCGAAGGTGAGAACATTCAAAACTCACTCCGAGAGGGAGACAGTTTAGAGCAGGAGAGGAGAAATGATATCTAGGAGTTAGAGCTTCCTGTAGGTTTTCATTTCCACCCAGAGACATGGTGATTACATTTGAAGGCATTCAGCTGAGATGAAGAAGCGGAACAGTACTAGATGGAGGGTAAAACCTTTAACCATAAAGGTCTGTTAAGTGCTGTTGAGTACTCTCATCTGGGAAGTCATTCATTTTGCAGATGGACCAACTTGGTGAAACCTGCGCAGTAATGTCCCATATCAATGTGATGATGGTTGTTAAATGTTTCTTCTCAACCATGTCTCTGTCTGTGATCCTTTCCAGGTGGTGGTGGTCTGGGTAGGAACCAACAATCATGAACACACGGCAGAACAAGTTGCAGGTGGAGTTCTTGCTATTGCACAGCTCCTCACCACTCGGCTAGCCAAAACAAAGATAGTTGTACTGGTAAGTGTGGTGGTGTGCTTTGTGTTTAACAAGTATGAAGGACATACTTTGACATTTTGAATACTAATCTTTTTTTAATCTTGTTTTTTTTTTTTCTTCCTCCACTGGCCTTTGGCACATTCTGAGGTTAATGCCATTATCTAAATCATCATCTAGTTAAATGCAACCCCACCCCTTCCAAAGTGACAAGGGTGTGTTTCTGGAAAAAAACAATGAAATGCAAACTGTCAAGGTTTCTCTTTAATTCGAACACTGTTCTCCTAAAGGTATGAGTTAAAAGTATATTGTCCATCTCAGGGTTTGTTGCCGCGAGGTGAGCGGCCCAACCCGCTGCGGGAGAAGAATGCAGCTGTGAATGGCCTGCTGCGCTCCTGGCTGCCACGCCTGGGCCAGGCTCAGCTACTGGACGTGGGAGCAGAGTTCGTGCACTCCGACGGAGCCATCAGCCCACAGGACATGTTTGACTTCCTGCACCTGACGCCGTCGGGCTACCGTGCCGTGGCCAAGCCCCTCTGCGACCTCCTGCTGCAAATACTGGAGGAGACTCCCGAGGAGAGGAGGCCATCGCTGGTGGTCTGACGGCCCGCGGCAGAGCAGCACATCCTGCCAGAGGCATGCCTCACCCGCTGCTGTGGGGGGGAGTGGGGAGACATGCCCCTGGCGTCTCTAGGACAAAGGGCTCACTCATAGGAGGGGGACCAAGACCAGGATAGAGGGAGAGAGAGAGGAAGACGAGGCTCCTTGGTATGGGTGAGCCCGCTAAAAGGAGTGGGATCACATGCATGAGTACATGGTCAGGGACGGGTGTGGAACAGGTGCCAAAGAGGGAGAGAGAGACTACACTACAGACGTAGACACTGTGACTGCAGTAGTAGCACTAGCACAGGAGGATTGGTCAAGGTCAGACTTTTCTGAAGCACAGACACAAATATGCTGAGATCGTGGGAGACTACAGTGGCACACATATATAGGCCTTGGGATTGGGAGAGAGGATCACGGGGTTCACTGCGTGGTTAAATGTAGTTAGCATTACTCCTGTCAACTACGCCAAAACAATTGATAGTAAGAAGGTCCTTTTATAATGCACAGCTTTAAAATGATATAATACAATACAACTTGATAGCATTTATTATCCTGAGGGAAATTGAGTTTGCTAAGGCCAGCACAGAAAACATACGCAACACTGAGCAACATATAGAACGAGTTCACAAGCTTTTAGTCCTGTCACTCTATTCACACACACACACACACAGGAAGATCAGTGTAGCACAATGTACTTAAATCAGGGCAGCATACAAAGCAACATTCATAAGTTTACAGTGTTCACAAAATTGTTATGATTTTGGCCAATATACTCACAGAGAATATTGTGTACATCATGCATAACAATGGGCGAATGTTAAGCGAAATTCACAATTAAAGAATCGTGCATGCCAACAGTAAACGGCATATAAAAACATTTACAAAATGACTATTATCAGAATGTTGCCCATCGATCGGTTTATGTACAGTGATACATAAAGTGAGCCTAAAAAGTAGCATGAAATGCCTCCCATTTGATTAAAGCTGCTACAGACAAGATTGTGAGATTTGGATTTTGGCAGCCCCTTGAGTTTCCTAGTGGTCTTATTTTTATGTCGCTGTCACAAAGACACCAAAAGATTTACAACTAAGTAGTAGCTTACAGATAACGCATATTGCAAATTGTAGGCTATTGTGGGTCAAGATTTAGCTTGCTACCAGGAAAATCAAAAGTGAGATCCTCTTCATGTTTTGGTTGACGCACTTCCTTTGGCGTCATAATTTGATCCTTCCATCTTCACAGGTGATCGTACCCGGTGGCACACCAGATTGCATATTGATTCTATGGAACCAGTCTTAATGGCAGTGGTGTCATTTCTTCCATAGCCATTATACAACATATGCAATCAAAATGTATTCCCTTAATTATATGTTAAAGCAAAAATCTTGTCTGTAGTGGCTTTAAATGTGAGATTAAGACGTATTCCCAAATGTAAACTAGCAACCATAAAACCCCACAAGGATTTTCCCATGGTCAATAATCTCTCCCACCATTTCAGCTGGACAGTTTAGCTGTCTTCCAACAGAGCAGTGTTTGACTACATGGGTAACTCAAGACATGCTGGGGTGTACGCAAGCAAGATGTGCCAGCTCTCTTTGCTAAGTTAATGTTGCTGTGCTCCGAGTGCCTCAACGTTGGTGTAGAACACGGGTGAACGTTTCTGGCTCAAACAGGATGAATATTGTGAAAATACCCTGATTTATTCATAATCATCAGTGATATATTTCTTTTTTTACATAGATGGAACTAGGTGTATAATAATCTAGCACTTGCATAATACAATCCCCCAGTTACTGATATAGCCTCTTTCACATGCAGGATTTGTTTCATTTTTGTTTGTGGCATGCAATATTAGAAATGTGGATCCAAATCTACCAACAAATAAAAATGGGCAAATAACGTAAAGGTATTTTTTTACATATATAAATTATTTAAAAAAAAGTGTATTTCCAGGTTAGGTTTTATTGAGTGATACATTTTTTTTTGTGGCCACCATCGTTGAGTGTTATTAGGAAAGCCCTATTGTCACGTTGGGCTTCTGATTACCTCTACGTCATGGCTTGCTCATCAGTGGACGGTAACTTTTGAATACTCATAAAAACAGTGCTGAATAAGGCCCCCATTTCCCAGTTTCCTTGCTTCCTGTCACCATGTCTGTTGTGGAAAGTAGGAGCCTGCCTGGGCACTGGTCTTCAGTCATGTTTGTATTACAACAGGGAAGTCATTTATTTCAGCAGCTAGAGTGTAAACGGTCACATTACCTGCAGTCCTTCCCCTTTCATTTTATATCAGTAATTCATTATAAGCACTAGGACAATGTAAAAGATGCGTAATTTGTCATTAAGTTCAACTCAACAAATTTGGCTTGCCCTGCAACTGCATAGAATGCTAATATATGCTGAATGATATTTCATGGAAGGTAACTTTTGTAGTTTGTAGACGCAAGCTTATTCTAGCATAGGCTCTCTCCCTCTCCTTCCTTTATGCATCAGTATGTAAGATTTTTGTCTTTATTCCATACCTAAGCAACTCCTCGTCCTGTTTTCAACCAACTCTATCTCTGTCACTGTGATGTTGTATACGTAGTACTTGCCCAGCCCTAACCCCTAGCACCTGCCTTTGAGTACAAGACATTGGTGAATATTCTTAAAAGTAAAAGTAGCAACACTGTTAAGCCACTGACACAACAAATATTATTATTATTAAATTATAATATTATCTGCACCACATTGAAGCTGTAAAACTTCCACAGGCAAAAGAGTGTCATGTCTGTGAGCTTATACCCGTTTCCTCATGGCGCACTTCTGTTAAAATTGTTGCTCAAATGCTCGTGTTGAGCATCAAATTATCCAATGTTACTACCGTCTTAAGCTGTGTACACATTAATGTGCTTTGTTTAAATATCTGTTGTTCTGTGTGTGTGTGTGTGTGCGTGAGTGCGTGCGTGCCTTGTGTTCCTGGGGAAAGTTGTGTGTGTTTTACTCAATTATGTGAGTTGGATGTGAGTGTCTAGAAATGTCCCCAGCTGTATATACCTGTACTCTGTGACGCCTGAGTAGATGACCTCGGATGCAGTTCTGATAGTGGGAGCCTGTATTTTGGTGCAATATTTGCGCTGATTTGGGTAATTGTCATTCCAATAAAATTGGCATTCCAATAAAATCTATGGATGTAATTATATGTTGGAGTGGTACGTTATTTCTGATAGCTATAAAGGCAAATTAGATATACAAATCTGGTAGCACTTATAAAGTGGCAATCTGGAAGATCTCAGAAGATTTTCATTTAAATAAATGTCTATTAAGTCACTATCGCTGAATGAGGTAACATAATGGTGATTGAGCCTATGGCCCACTGATGAAAGCCCTTGTATTTGCAGTATTATGAGTATTAAAAACCAGGTGTCTGCGGCGACTTCCCCACCATGTATTCAAATTGGCATTAGTGATGCATTTTCCCTTTTGAAGTGAGGTCCAATTACACACCTGTAATTAGCGCTTTTTGCCATAGGTGCCGCCAAAGACAACGAAACGGAGATCTTTGAGATTGCCACTTTAAATCACAGTGGTGCTAACTGAAACTCAGTTGAGTCACAGTTGAATGTGGCACAGTTTGTGCATGTTTCTGTTCTCACCTATAGAGGGAGCCATTTCCTTATAAAAATACTGAACTGATAAAAGAGTTCACTACCTTCTCCACCTCTCCTCTCCCCTCTGGCCAGGGAATGGTGTCAGCAACCCAGTTTAGCTTGCCAATGTAATGTTCACCTACACCTAAGACTCCAAGGCAATGCAGGTGGACCTCAACACGCTTGTAGCCAAGCCAATTCCTAGTTGATAAATAAATCTGTCTTCACTTTTGGTGCGGCTCCAATTCATTTTAATTGGGAGCCAAAAGTGTCCACCTGCAGGTAAAGCAGTTAGTCCATTTGGAATCTTAAACTGCATAACAGAACCATAACTTATAACTAATTAACAATGCTGGTGATACAATTCAATACTCTGTGCTTTTGACTTATTTGACTGCCTTTTGTTACAACCCACCTACAGCGAATCCCAACACAAAGGGAAAAGGACACTAGAAAAGTAGAGTTAAAACCAAATATTTATTCCAAACAACAGGTAAACTTAAGAAAAGGGAAAATATGGTAGTGCCAGGAGTTCTGCTCTCCAGCCAGAACCAGAATGAGAGAGAGAGAGAGAACTACAGGGAGAGAGAGGCTTAAATAGCTGGAGCCAGGTGTCACCAGGTGTCTCCAATCAATAATGAAGCCTGGTGAAACCAGTCCACCTACAACACAGATGAGGTTAACAAGAACCCAACCCTAGTGGGCTTGAGGATGTCACACCCTACCCATAAATGACAACTCGGGTCTAAAAGGAAAAAAAAAAGATAAAGCACTGAGGTGTCTAACACAAAAGTTGGCAGAATTGCATGGATATAAAAAACAAAAATTTCAACTCGTTAATAGTATGGAAAAGATGTCGTTTAATCCACTGTACTATTGGCTCTTGACAGTGTGTCTGCAACCACATCGTCACTCCCCTTCTCTGCATTCGTCACGTCCTGCAGCATTACTGTGGTGGCTCTTGGGATGCATAATGCCAATGCCTCATGCAGAAAGTATTGTCTGGAGTGGGTTACTTGGATGACGTTGTCTATTCATCAGAATGGGATGAACATCTGCTTGGTCGGTTATGTGATGCTTCTCTAACCTTGAACCTTGCAAAATGTGAGTTCGGAAATGCAACGGTCACCTATTTGGGCAAGCAGGTTGGTTGGGGTCAGGTGCGTCCAGTCGAAGGTCGTGTCCGTTGTAGAATTCCCGGGTTCCCTCCAGAAGGCGAGAGTTGCGCCGTTTTCCTCGGGATGGCCGGTTACTATCGTGGTTTCTGCCAAAGCTTTGCCACTGTCGTGTCACTCCTAACTGACCTCTGGAGTCCACTTTGCTGTCGACAGACTTAATTAACCTTGTAATTAAATACATTAAAAGGGAGTGACAGCATCACTGGCAAGGTAGCTGTAAGGTGTCTGATATCATCTTCAACTGGGCTTACCTCTGTTTCATTGCATCTACCTGTGCCCTGTTTAAAATGTATTGACAAGAATTTGGGGCATCGTATGAATAGATAAGGGTCCAAAAAGAAGTTGCGTACCCACTAGATATGCACCATAACTTTCCAAAGGTCACTTGGCATACGAACCAGGAGGGTGTGTTGCCTGGGTTACAGCATGCATCAGGGTGTTGGCTGGGACCTTATATCTTATCTGCTGCAGTATAAGTGTGTATCGTATCTAATTGCACAGCACAAGACAAAAGACCCAGCGTGGCCAATCATGTTGTGCTTACTCATTTCCTACTACAGCAGTGCAACCAGGTACAGTGCATTTGGGCAAGCCTTTTACACAAACAAACTAGCAGACTGACAAATACACCATTGAGAAGTTGAATCTGGACTAAATTGAAAACATGACTTGACTACAAGTTATAAGCAATAAAGTGTGACTCCTTGTGCAGTATAAAGATCACAAACATGTTTGTGCATGAAATATTAGATTAGATTAGATTTGATTAGATTAGATTTTATTGCCATTGCACAGTGTACAAGTACTGAGACAATGAAATGCAGTTTAACATCTAACCGGTGCAAAAAGCAAAGTGATATGCTAGATATGTGCAGTAAGAACAGTATTAACAGTATGAACACTATAAAGTATGAACAGTGGATATGAATATGTAAGATATATACAGTATACATAGTATATACAGAATGAACATGTGCAGCAGTTGCAGTGGGCAAAAATAAGCGTGCAGCCTTTGGTCTTTCTGAGGTCCACAATGAGCTCCTTGGTCTTCTTGGTGTTGAGGGCCAGATTGTTGTTGGTGCACCACGGCACCAGGTGCTGGATCTCCTCCCTGTAGGCCAACTCATCGTTGTTGTTGATGAGGCCCACCGCCGCTGTGCCATCTGCAAACTTGAAAATGGTATTGGAACCATTTACAGGCGTGCAGTCGTAGGTGAAGAGGGAGTAGAGGAGAGGACTCGGCACACAGCCCTGTGGAACGCCAGTGGTCAGGGTGAGGGTTGAGGACGTGTGATTGTCTAATTTAACATACTGGGGTCTGTTGATTAGGAAGTCCAATATCCAGTTGCTGAGGGAGGTGTTGATGCCAAGTTGAAACATACTTATCAACATGGATGACATTTCAAAGTATGGTATTGGTGTGCAGTAATTCAAAGAATGTGATCAAACCACATGCACTACAAATTGTTGGATTATAACTTTGCTGCCTTCGACCTCTCACCAATCTAAATAATTTCTCCCACATGGTTCATTTTTGATGGCAAAGTTTAATCATTTTTATTATAGTCCATGTGTATTGGTCATATGCTATAAATTAATTTATGACATTACCCATAAATTACATTTGCTATAAATGTCATTTGTGGTATAATGTTGCTGTGATAAAATGTAATGAATAGACATCATAATTCATCATATGATTTCATATTAAAAAAAATCTTAAAATCTTAATGGCAACTCCTAGTAGCCAGTATAAGATGTACAGTAGGTGACCAATACATTTTCAGATACACCGAGCCAATCAGAGCATTAGCGGGAATTACCCGGAAATGAAATACAGAAGTTGTCCTGTATGTTTAAAGCATACAAGTACTCAAATATTAAGTAAACTACTGAAGAAAGATTTTCAGTGGCATAGAATCATCAGCCGTCAACAAGCTGTCCTGAATACAATGACGTGCAACAGCTGTGCTTCAGGTGACTGCTGTGTAAGCCCCATTCTGCTAGAGAAAGTTGTACAGTATGTTGAAAAAGAGATTGCAGAAGTTGTTCCAGAGATGCCGTTTGTAGATTCCATAAAAGAGTTCGGCATGTCCTCACTATTCGAGATTTCAACAGGTTGTTTTCACATCAGTTTTTAAAGGTCAAGTTGACCTCTTTCATTTCTCTGCCTCAGCACTTAACCGCCGTGATCCTGGCTGCTGTTGTATAGCTGCTGCATTAGCACACTGAAGAGCAGGATTGTCATGATTGTCTAATTAATGATCATGTGACAAGGTTTGAGGGGTTTTTTTTAGACACGACGTCTTGATAGGGATTTGTGGGCAATGGAGGCAGATGCACGGACAGAATTGGAAATCAAGAAAATGTATTGAATTGATTGATTGAAACTCATTCAGACCCTGGATGAGTCCCCTGAACCAGCCTTTACACCCTCTCGTCCATTAATACAGCCAGTTGAAGGGCTAGCCAAAGCACACTGAAATCATACCGCTATTTCAAATGAGCAGGGTCAGCCTTCACTCTGGCCTATGATTGTTGGTATTCTTGTGAAACCAAGATACAAGGTAGGATTTTTACATACGTGCTCAACCAAAATATATATGTGGGTTACATCAGATTCTGTAAATGTCCCCAATTTCAATCTACAACATGTAACATTTCTTATGTGCATCTCTGTTTTCATTTCAATCATAGTACAATAAGACTTCTTCTGTGGTTTACACTTTATGAACAAACTTACTTATGGCTCACCTTGTCCATCTGTGACTTATGCTTAAACGTCTAGGCCTGTTCAATCCTCATGTTAGCACCGCCCAAAGAGCCAGGCGTGAGTCACGATGGCGATTGAGATGAAAGCCCTTGCATTTGCAGTGTTATGAGTATTAATAACGGGTGTCTGTGGCGACTTTCCCGCCACGCATTCAAATCACAAGTGGTGCAGTTAGCAACGTGTTTGAAGTGAGGTCCAAAAACACATCCGCAATTACTGCTTTTTGCCATAGGTGCCGCCAAAGAGAACGAAAACTTTGAGATTGCCACTTTAATGTTCAAATGTTCAAGATTGAGTCTATAGAAAAAGATAAACAATTATGGGTCTTTGCAACAGTGACATCAGTTTTTCAATTCCATCTTCATTCATTTAGTTCAGCTGCCTAATGCATGCATGAGTCAGAGCAAGTAACCAATCAAAGAGAATCAACAAAGCTGAATCTCGACCACATGACGTAATGCTGGCCAATTAAAAAATGTATCAACTTGATTAATACACTTGTAATTATGTAATATTCACCCGGGTTACGAGAGCAATAAATGTCGTGGTACATTCATAATGTTCAGTTACGTCATCCATTTCTGTGAACAAAAAAAGGACTTTGGTACAGATTATTGAGAGCAACCGTAGTTAGGTACAATGAGAAAAGATAACCCAACATGGTCTGCAGTATGTTAGTGCTCACAATACTTCCTTGTTGAAACTATCACAGTCCATCT
Source organism: Polymixia japonica (assembly GCA_900302305.1). Classification (NCBI taxonomy): domain Eukaryota; kingdom Metazoa; phylum Chordata; class Actinopteri; order Polymixiiformes; family Polymixiidae; genus Polymixia; species Polymixia japonica. The sequence goes on along the minus strand of OMKK01030600.1, from coordinate 18,779 downwards.
TTTCTGTGAACGACCCTTGATCTAGGTCTTCCAGGTGGAAGAGTCAGATCAAGGGTCTAGCTGTTAAGGCAGCACGTCTTCATTCCCAGACCTATAAAAGCTATTCAGCCCCGTGAATCGTTCTCTATCTCATCGAGCAGCAAACCCTCCAGGTAAGAGACACTCATACTTCGAAATATAGAGGATTTCAGGTTACATGTTAAACGGAGGCCACTGGAGATGCTAAATATAAAGTCAATGATTAGAAAGGATTAGACTAGTAGGTTTAAAAGTATAGGTAGTCGAAGCAAGTTTCAAATTGTTCACCAATTGTTCAGTTACTTTTATTTATTTAAAAAGTAAAATTTGAACTTTGCAACAACTTTAATAACTTTTTCTCTACTTTTTTAATATTGCTTTTCTGTGAATTAATTTATATTTTTATGGCATTCTAGTTTGTTTTACTCTCTTTGTGTTTTATAATGTGTTTTTTTTAATTGTAAAGTACTTTATAACTGTGTTTTGAAAGGTGCTCTATAAATAAAGTTTATTATTATTATTATTATTATTCTCAGGGATTCATCATGAAGTTTGTGGCTTGTGTACTGACCCTTTTGCTGGCTGTTGGTTAGTATCTATCCTTCTTCTTCATTATCATATATACATATATCTTCATCGTTACAGTATGTTGTGTGTTAGTATTACCTTACTGTTGTCTCAAATCCTACTCTCTTCTCTGACCCTGATCCCATGCAGGCTCCCAGGCCAGGGTCCTGCAGAGCGATGCTCCCTCCCAACTGGAGCAGGTAAAAGCTGCCGCCATGGTGTACCTGACCCAGGTGAAGGAGACTGCCCAGAAGACCCTGGACCACCTGGACGGAACTGAATACGCTGAGTACAAGTAAGAGGCTAATATGACCGAGCTCTTTTTGCATGCAGGAATTTTCTGTTATTCGGTAGTGGTCTTATCTCTAGTTCAAAGTCCAAATACTTCTTCTTCTAAACATGTGATGCGTATCCTTTCTGTTCTCCCTGTCCTCCCTCCTGCACCTCTTGTCCTCCCTCTTGTCTCTTTCACCCTCTCTCCATCACTGCTGCCAGAATGAAGCTGTCTGAGAGCATGGACAGGCTCAATGAGTACGCCCAGACTGCATCTCAGACCCTGACCCCTTACGGTGATGCGTTCTCAGCCCAGTTCCTCGAGGCTAGCAGGCAGATGCGCCAAAGGGTGATGACTGATCTCGAAGAGCTGCGCGTTCAGCTGGAGCCCAAGCGTGAAGAGCTGCACCAAGTGCTGCAGAAGCACACCGAGGAGTACCGCGCTAAACTGGAGCCCATTTTCCATGAGTACATGACCCAGAGCCAAGAGAGGATGGACAGTCTGAGGGCCCAGGTGCAGCCCCTGATGGATGAGATGCGCACCAAGATGGAGGCTAACGTAGAGGAAACTAAGACCAAGGTCATGCCCATGATTGAGATGGCCCGCGCTAGGCTGACTGATCGCCTGGAGGAGCTCAGGACCATGGCCACCCCCTACGTTGAAGAGTACAAGGAGCAGCTAACCAAGGTTGTGGGAGATGCAAAGGACAAGATCACCCCACATACCCAGGACCTGCAGAGTAAGTTGGAGCCCTATATGGAGGACCTGAAGACCAAGTTTCTGTCCCTCTATGAGACCATCAGCCATGCTGTCAGCGCATAAACACCTGAGCGTGCCAAGACTCCCCTCTCTCCCCTACTAGTGCAAATAAACGGACCCAGGCTTTCGCTAGCAAAACAAATCGCAACCCCACTGAGGCACATGTGCATATAACCTGGAGAACAACTTCATAAAGTGGCTACATGAACATCAGTAGATATACAAATCTCCACTTGGCCTGTTTCTTGGCATAGTAGAACTTTTGTGTATCTGATTATATTTTGCTCTGTGAATTCCATCCCTTTCAGAGATTGAAAATGACCAATAAAACCCAAACTTTTATGAAATGCAACAGTTATCTATCATTTATCATTCATTATTTATTAGTTATCTATTATTTACGGAGGAAACCATTGGATTATTCTATCAATCTTTCCACAATATTTCCTTCAAATGTCAAATGTGTTTCAAATTTCAAAGGATTACTCTTTCAAGTAGTGTAGTTAGTTTGACAGTTAATAGCACAACACAATGAATTTCGAAAATATGGCCTAAAACTCATAAACAAGAAGACAAAAGGCAAAACTAGCAAACAAGAAAAATATCACCATATTTCAGATAATGGTAAAGTCTATGCTACAATCATGCAAAGACAATTGGTATAGCACTTTTTCAAACAGAATAGCAAAGATAATGGGCTGTTTCAATTGTGTTCATGCAATAGTGAGTCACACAGATTAGTATAAAGGAAGCAGAGCTCAAGCATGAAAATGTCTATCCAGTTTACTAGTCAAACCAACAAACACAGTTAGGAGGAGAGCTCATGTGTGCCCTGTCTAACAGCCACTAATTATATTATCCAGTATTAATGAGATATTGAGATATTGCCACACACTGAGGGAAGCAGCCCCTTTGTCCCAGGTGAGCACAAGCTAATAAACTCAAGCAGCTCCAGGCAAGACTTGCTTGTAGTGCTCCCAGTAAGCACCGGATGGAGCCAACGGGTGGGAACACAGCAACCCTCTACTACCATTGCCTTTACATAATTATCAATGCACTAGTCTTTTATGATTTTTATGCTTAGGCTATTTAAATTAATGCAGCTTATCCTAACAAACAACCATATAACAATTCTATAACATATAGTCCTGCCTAACGTTTTGCCACAATTCCAACAGCATGGGCTAAAATTGCATTATGCTACATTGCTGAAGTCTGTTGTTTCCTGTTTGGAAATGAAAGATTGTATTGTTTGAGAATCATGTGCTCCACAGATTAATGGAGCATAGTTGCAGACCGTCAGCTATTGATTCACACCCCTTATTTAGAATAAAACAAGTTGTTGCAGCCAATCCCCAAATTTTAGTTGAGTACTGGGACATGTTAACTTAAAGTTATAAAATATGTAGTTTTGGTAAGAAAACATGACTCATAATAATCATTAGAAAATGTTTTGAAATTCTTCCAAACGTAATCATATAGTGTTGGTTCACTTTGAGGGAAAGTGAGCTAACAATAAAACCTACAATAAGTTGTCAACAAAAAGTTTCTTTCTAGGTTTAAACAGTGTTTTAGGAGTATTTTTTCTATTTCATGGAACACTTTTAGTCAGTATTTAAACTTCATCATAAACATGTTTACACTTTAGATATTTAAAATTCCTTTCTAAAATGACATAAAACAGCTTTAAATTGAAATCATTATGAAGTCATAATGATAAATCTGACCCACCATCATTAACACACTTTTAATATTAACTCCTTTTATGATACTTTCAGATACAAAATGTGATGTGTTTTAATGTGACAGGATGAGATTTTACCCTTGAACCAGATTATGTTTCACACTATATCCCCGTACAGTGTGGAATACTGCGGATGCTTTTATTACTGGCTTAATGTCCAGGCCTTGGGGTAGTGTTAAAACCTTTTATACTGACACCATCATGCTTCAAGGTTATTTTGACATTGGGGTTGGTCTTGGTCTACGGGGAACTATCTTAAAGGAATCTTACTGCTTATGTGAACCTATATAACAATGGTGGGAGGATAGAGGGTTTTAGTTTGCATTAGTTGCTTGACATCGTGTCAGCCATATAGTCATCTTACGTTTTCACTATTCATCACAACCCTTACACACCTGACATCTCTCTGATTTGCAGTTGCTGTAGATCAAGGAGGTTGCATTTAGTAGAGTATATCAAAGTATTAAAGATGTCATGTATTAAAGATGTCCTACGGAGCCCCGGAGTGGCCATAGAGAGAAAACATTATATATATCAAGGCCACGTTTTACTACATTGAGCGCTCAAAATGCTATTGCATGCGCACGAGATACACTTTGTTCCCACATTTTGATTAATTCGTTCCCACGTTTTGATTGATTCGTAGGCACAAGATACATTTGTTGTTTTGGTTCATTCATATGCATGAGATAAGTGTATATATAGAGAGCCAGCACAGCAGACCAGCCTTTCTCCCTGAAGCATGAAGTGAACTGCGCCGCTGCAAGTTATGTTTATTATGAGCTAGCAAGGCAACATTAGTCATTAATTAGTTAGTGTAATTACATTCATTGAATACATAATACATTAATTAGTCATTAATCATCAAAATGTAAATCATCCTGGAAAGAGATAACCGGGTATTCAAACACTAATGTTAATCATCATCTGCATGACTGTAATTTGTAATTTGCGATTCCAGCTAAGATATATAGACAATAGATTTACAATGTCACTAATTCATGGTATTCCATCATGTTATCATTACAGACATATTGGTAGGCTAACAGGTGATTGTAAATAAAAGGTGATTATTATTAAAGGTCCTTTAATAATCCATTTTTATGTAGACAAATAATATTAAAAAATTATACGTCCACAGAGCTTTTAGAAAGGTGCGGAATAAAAGTATTGCTTTTCCGAAAAAAGCAATAGTATACTCACAAGCTCTGTATGGGTGATGGATATCACCTAGACCAGAAGGCTGAGAGTGCTGATGGGTAGCGCCCACAGTTTCTACTGCTGTTATGGTTTTGAAATTCATGGACTGAACATGTAAAGACAGAAGATAATGTTTAAGGTGTAAAAGGTATTCTTTCACAGGCACGCCGGAATCATTTCAAAAGTGGGGGGTCATATTTTGGGTTAGAAATGAATTGTAATTTCACTTTGCATAAAGAATGAAACCTTCACACCCATAGGAAAGGACCACACACTCCTTGAAAAATTTGCGATGAATGAAGGCCCTTCAAACATGTCATACACTTAAATGTTCTACTCAGAAATGTATTCAAATAATTTTAAAAAGTATGTTTCCACAATTCACTGTGGAATTTCTGAATAATAATTGTTTTAGTGCTTCATATTTTGAAAGGGCCTTTATTCTGAAATTCCACAGTTAAACGTTCTGGAAATTCCAGTCAGTGAAATTGATTTGGCGTTTAGAACGATGAATAGTTTTTTTTTAAAGCGACAGCAAACCGCATTTTGTTGATGCATTTTTCAGTTCTGTTAAGTGG
>OMKK01030587.1:7794-18369 GCA_900302305.1 Polymixia japonica | reverse complement strand
GTGTGTGACACTGCAAACGGGAAAATAGATGTGTCCTTTTATTCACGCCAACGATCTTTCAGTTATAAAATTGCAGAATATGACTTACTCTAATATCTTCGTTTTTGTTGAGCATGTTACAGCAATATCGTTAAAATGTTTCCAAAATAAAACTTCAGATCAGTTCAACTAACAATGGGGGGAAAAAAAAGAAAATGTAAGGAAATTAGTGCAAACCATGTAGGCTAGTATTGGATTTTGAGGAAGTTATGTAGGTGAAATAAAACGCTGCGTAATTTTATTATCGATATGTATTAACAGGCAGTTAAACCTGTAATTGTTGCAACATAAGACTATGGTGGGCTACTTTAAACGTAGCCTATAGGACCAGTCACTTTGTGGTTGGCTGTAAATCTTACATTTAGGCTGATGGAAAAATCAAATCGTACCAGCAGTAAAAAAATGTTGCGTGAATAAACGTCTCAACGGTTCCTGCTCACGCAAAAGTCTCCCGCATATCCTAATTGTTAAATATCTTATAATATTCTGAATTCAAACACCTAATGAAGTAGATCCGATTAGTCTACATAGAGCTCATATATGCCTACCTGTTGGAAGGGGCGAGAGGGATTGTTGTTGAGATTATTAATATAAACTATATGTATTGAAGTGATTCAACGTTAAGGACCCAGTAATAATTGGGGGAAGAAAATGCAACACGTTTTCAATCCTGCCAAAAAGCAACTGATCGGTTTATAGGTTTAAAATGTGTGTGTGTGTGTGTGTGTGAGAGAGAGAGAGAGAGCTCTCTTGATGAATTTCGTTTTTCCTGCAACACCTCAAACAACGAATAATCAACACCACAGGTCAACGTTTAGAAAAGGGTTTGTTTGGTTGAGGAAATCCCTGCTTTCTTTGACAAGTTCTTCTTGTTACCGTCACCTCGCCTTATATTGTCTAAAAGGCTGGAAATAGCTATAGCTTTAGCAAATTAAAGGAAGGTTTAGCCAATCATATTTTCTATGATTTGTTTTCATTTTCTTAAAACGATGGTGTATTAAATAACCTAGATAGAACTCTCGTTTATATTGAAGTTTATTACAATACATTTCCATGTAGTTTTGCACCGCACCTGTTAATTGACCAAGATATCTCTTTTAATATTAGAGATAAGTCTGGTACTGAATGTACATAATAGCCCAATAGCTCACCTGTCCTCTAAATCGACGGACCTCTCGTCGAACTCACTGTTTAAAGCAATTTCAATCATTAATGAGGAATGAAGGCGAGGAAACAGGTTACATTTTAGGCATTGTGTCAACTGGGGCTTGGAGGGAGCAAAAGGAGGCTTAACTTCATTTTAGGAGTATGCTGTAGTGTGCATGCTGAAATCAAGTTTGTGTTTTTGTTTTTTGTTTTTTAAACAATGCCATTAGCCTGATCTACCTACTTGCTTTAAGTATTACGTTTCAATTAGCTTAATCTACCAACTTGCTTAATAAGTTTTAATGATGATTACAATGATGGGGATTTGCTTTATAACAAGTTTTTATACTATACGACACGTTTTCCGCACAAAATATGCAACCAGTTCATTAAAAATGTAATTAGAGCGAACATAACAGGATATGATCAAGGTTAGAATTGGTGACTTTTAATTTTACTGGAGTATCACTGTATTTCTATCTAGGTAAATAACTGTAAAATCAAGTAAAATCAGTCCATCAACAAGTCTCACCACAACTGAAGTCATGTGAGGATCCGTTTTACCTCAACAGTCCTGTTTTTATTTAGACCTTAGATTCCAACTTGTTGTTGTTGTTGTTTTTTTGACAGTGGAGAATGTTTCTCTTTTATGCACATAAAGCAATGGAATTGTAGCCCGGGCTGCATTGCTGAAAGGACTGGAAAACACGAGTTGAGTTGGGGGTAAATATGAAGTGACAGGGGCAGTTCTGAGGCCCTTTGTGAGAAGCCAGAGTGGCGCCGAGTCCTGCTTAATTAACAGACATAGTTCCACTTAATCAAGGGACTCTGGTTCCCTAAAAGGCACCGTGAAATTACATAACGGAATTTAACAAGTAGGTTATAGGCTTATCACGATTAACACGCATTCTTTAGTTCTCAGTGAATAGGCTACGTGCCTGGAATATGGAGAGTAAAGTGCCTGGAATACAAAGATTAAAGTAAAGATTCCGAACATAAAATCATAGGACCGCTGTCGCCATATGTAATTGCTACATGTCTTTCTTGTGAGTTTGCCACACAAGTGTGCGTTTGTTTTAAATTCAGTGGGCCTCGCTTGACCTGGCGAGAAAGAAGATGCTGGAGACGTCCTTATGAGATTAAAGACTGTAGCACCAGGGGCTACCCACCCAATAAAATGAAATAAAGTCAAATTAAATTGATATAACAAGTGTGACCAAGTTTATCATGCAATATATTTTCTTGGGAAAAGTTGCTTCCCAGGCAACTCCAACGTCTCTGAGCTTTGCCTTCGAGATTGCATAGATTTTTTTCTGGAACATAGTGGTTCAAACACAGTCGGACTGGTCTAACTGGTTCTACCGCACTCGTCAATAACAGGTTTTAACCGCAATTTAGAAATCGTACGCCGATCTTAGACCCTGCGTATGCATAGGCAATACATTTTTGAAACAACTGGTTTATAGCCTATAGGTGTTTAGTGGTTTAGTGGTTGTAGACTCTGATCGGTCGCACACTCGCACCCTCAGACCCCTGCGTTTGTGGTGGGCTTTCCAGATACTTACTCCACCACTGGTTCATATTTTATTTCTTTGATAGGTTTGTCTCTGACACCTACAACCCACAGTCAAAACCACGCCCACCGGGCTCTTCAATCGGTAGCCCACGCAACGGAAGAAATGGACAATTACCGAGATTTGTCTCGTTAGTGTCGGGAGCTACAGGGAGGAGGGACAATATACACCAACAGATCCAACCAAGTTGGATCTGAAAAACCAAGTTGGAATCTCTTTACGCGCACAACTGTATTCCAGTTTCTGACCATTTTACCTTCCAGCTCCACCACAACCGGCAGAGGCTTTAGCGCATGTTCTCAAAGTGCGATGCCAGCTCCTTAGCGGATTTAATGCTACTTTGCGGAGACACCAGGGGCAGCCCTGCCTCCGCCGTCCACCGGAGACGTCTGGGAATTCGCACCCTCTATCCCGTGATCGCTTCGGCAGGCTACAAAAACTAACCCCCCCCCCCTCCTCCCCGGTCCTTTTGAAGGCGGGTGTAACGCGGGGAGACACGCCGGGCGCTTCTCTGGACGTGTCGATTCGTTTGATCGGACGCGCCGACGAGCGATCCGGGTTCCCGCCGCGGAGGCGCCATGGCTTTCCGACCTTTCCACGTTCACCAACCGGCCGGCTTTCCCGTGTCGACCTTCCTTGCGACCGCCCAGACCTCGTTTTACCCTGCGCCGACGCTGCCTCCCGGCGCAGTCGCCAAACCGCCGGACCGGACCGCGTGTGAAGCCGCAGACGCGGGACTTTACGCAGCGTTGGATCACCGTCACCGTCACCATCACCATCACCACACACCCCATCCTCGATCCCGTAAGAGCTCGCAGTCGGAAGGAGCGGAACGGGACCCCAAAGTCACCCTAGAGGCAAAGAGTTTGTGGGACGAGTTTCACAAAATGGGAACCGAAATGGTCATTACAAAATCAGGAAGGTAAATATGTGCGCCGCGCGTTTCGATCGGAAAGCGCAATATGAACAATTCACGTCACGGTGTAAACGACGTATAGGCTGTTATTGACCTATTATTGAATATCTGCGAGATACGATGTTGATGTATCCCAATGCCGAATAGGCCTTTAAAATATAACAGTAAAATGGTCGAATTTGTCTCCGATATGGACAGTCTACAAACAGCTCACAAAGTTTGGCTTTACAAAAGTGAAATAGGTGCGATCCACGAGTGATCTAAAACTCCAATGAAATAAAAGCTTTTCTGTGACTGGCATAACCTATAGTCTAAAAAAACTCTTGTTGTTCTGTCCTGCTACAGGAGAGTGTTTCCCCCTTTCAAAGTGCGCATCAGTGGGCTGGATGAAAAAGCCAAATATATCCTACTAATGGATATTGTCGCCGTGGATGACTGTCGCTACAAGTTTCATAACTCACACTGGATGATAGCAGGGAAAGCAGACCCGGAGATGCCGAAACGAATGTACATCCACCCAGACAGTCCCTCCAAAGGCGAGCAGTGGATGACCAAGCCTGTTGCTTTTCATAAACTCAAATTGACCAATAATATTTCGGATAAGCATGGATTTGTAAGTAGCATTTATTGTAGCTGAGTTGTTGAAAATGTGCATTTTACAGTGGGACGTAGGCGACATTGGGTGGGCGATATAGCCTATTTTTATTTTTTTTTTAAACATAAAAACAAAACAATAGACAATGACATAATACACACCTCCCATGTCAATCCGTCATGTTGGTCATGGTCATGTTAGCTGTCAGGTTAAACTGAAGTGTCCAAACGTCATAAAATAATTTTACATAACCTTGACTTGTACTCTAGGTTTTGATTAGCCGATTTAAATTTAAGTAGAGGGGGTTAAGAGAGAGACTACAAATAACGTTTTGACATATTCGAAATCCTAGTAGCAATAGGCCAATTGATAAATTACCCCAAGATTAAAGTTATGGAATTACATAGGGACCAATAACTAAGAAGAATCAAATTGAAATCAAAATGTGGTCAACTCAGTCATACTTGATTGAATCATCATCATCATCATCATCATCATCATCACCACCATAACGTTTCGCTTTAAAGCAATAGGTTGCATTTTGTATTTCTTTTATTTTCCAGACAATTTTGAATTCCATGCATAAATACCAACCCAGATTTCACATTGTGAAAGCAAACGACATAATGAGGCTTCCTTACAGCACCTTCAGGACGTATGTTTTCCCAGAGACAGAGTTCATCGCAGTCACTGCCTATCAGAACGATAAGGTGAGATCTGATCACTAAACCTGCAAGCTGATCTTATGATGTTGCTCAGATAAAGTTTATAGGTCTGGGCTGTTTTTATTTTTTTTATTTGATTGATTCTTCTGCATCTTTTCTCCTTAAGATCACACAACTAAAAATCGACAATAACCCATTTGCCAAAGGATTTAGAGACACTGGAAACGGGAGACGAGAAAAGAGGTATGACGTGTGAACCCGTTTGTTTTGTCGTGGCGAGGCATCTCCTAAGTCAGATCACACTTTGTCTAAATACCAGTAGGCCCAGGTCTGGCTATATATGCAAATACTAAATCTCAGGTCGGTCTACAGGAAGCAGTTGACCTTTCAGTCGCTTGGCATGAAGGAGGACCAGAGCAAAGTGGACACGGACTCTGATGATTCATTGTGTGAACAAAGTGTCAGAGATTTGGTTCATTCTCCAGTTGGTCCAGTGACCAGCCCGCTAAACTCCGTCCTGACTAGTCAAGGTGGGTTATAATGTGTCATTAAGCAGCCTGGTTGCCACTTGTATAAAGTTTTTTTTTTTAACGATGAAATACTTACATAATGGGTTTTTTTATGTTACATAAAATAAATGCAAGCCTATAGGCTAGACTTAAGGCTATAGGCCTACTTTATGGGCCACATGATCCGTGGTCTCTGTTAATTAAGGCATGCGCTTTTGTTTTTTGTTTTTTGATTGTAGTTATTTTACTGATTTGCTCAAATTTAAAAACGCAGCGACTAAAATGAGAATATTTGTACATTTGTAATATTAAGACGGGCCTATTAACATTAAAATCAGCCTGAACTGCCATAACCAACCTTTGACAAAAATGACCAAGCTTCATCACACATGTGGTTGATAAAACAGAGTAGGCCTATGCTGGGATATGTATCTTCATCACGTTAGTCTACAAACCAAGCCGATGGCTCACATGGCGTGCTGCACACCCCACGGATAGTAGGTAGCGCTCCCTACCCACCAGACGCGCAAACACACGGACGAACCCACCGGACGCGCAAAAGGGCGCAGAGCTTTTCCAGAGCGCATTCCGTGAACGACGGAGACGCGCTACACAAACAGTCTACATTCCGGATTGGGAAATACTGCTATTGCACTGACAGGTTAATTAAAATGAAAATTTGCATACTGTCAATATATTAGTACATCCCACAATGGTGATGAGGGCGTGGCCAACACTTTTTTGGGACATGAGACTGAGGCACACCCGAGGCACAGTTGTAAAAAGGGTCGGATAAGATGAATAAAATATCAGTAGGTTTAGTGGGCCTGTCTTCAATTATAGCAAATCAAATCAGCCCATCTCATTGTCTTTAAAAGCCATGGCTCAGCCTTCACTCTGTTGCCAACAAAGAAGAAGAAGAGAGGACAGAAGTGAAGGGCCAGGGGTTGAGAGGGTGTTTTTAAAAAAAAAAAAGTATTCCACCGACCTATGGCCTATGAAGCACATCTGGGATGCCGAGACCTACATAACGTGAACGGCTTGAGTTATAACTTTAGCAATGTTCACAGACAAGGTAACTTTACACTGTCATTTATTTTGTTGTTTGTTTTTTTTTTATTCAAAAGAGCATGTTAACCCTGATACTGTACTCAGCAGAGCACCATATCGGGGCTACACCGCATGTATGCTGCTATGAGCTTGCTAGCAAAATATATAGTCCTGAAATAAATACACCGTCATTGAGATGGCCTCAATGATATCAAGTTTGTCTACCATTTGTTATTATAGGTAGGCTAGCAAGCTGCTCCGTTAGCTAGTTAGCTCTCTAGGTAGTCAATTGCATAATGACAGCAGGTGTAATAAAAAGTTTGTAATAAAAAAAACATAATTAAAAAGTTACGTGATGATGCTTGATTAGTCACCTAGGTTATAACAGATCCTGGATGGTAAAGGTGGATGGCATGGGTAAAGATGACCGTACGATTTTAATGAGGGTAAATAGTGATAACATTATTGACTATTAAGCGAAAACAGACAGACCTACCTAACGTTCCTCCATACTGGCAAACTCAGAAGGTATATCACTTGCCAACCAATAGTCAATCGCAAAATAACAGCAAGCTCCCCAATACAATATCTTAGTTTGAACCACGATAGAAACAACTTGGTGTCACAATAGAATAACACAGTATGGCTTCTCTAACTACATGTTTTACCGTGTTGATTACAGGGTTCCAGTTCTGAAGCTGGACGTCGTGGACCTGTACTGCCCGGAGGTGGGCTTCCTACATCCGGTACGACAGACACACAGCGACATCCTGGCGCAGACAACCAGGAGTACAGACACGCTGGATACAGACGTGTTTATTAATTTGGCAGCATGGTTACATGGGAGAAAAGCTCAGCTTATTGAAACAAAAAAACCCAGCTTTTATTTATTGTATTTTTTATTTACAAGTTTTTGTAATGAGGAAATATTTCGTAATAAAAGATTGTATTTTGTGAATCGTACATTCTCGTTCTCTTTATTCCCATTGAGGGTGCAGCTGAGGGTAATGAAGGAGCCTAAATAAGCCTCTTCTCTTCGTGACTCATGTAGCTGAGGCCATGTCCTTTAGGAGAAAAATACCAACAATTACATCCTGTGTAACTGATCTATCATAAACAGTAGGCTATTCCACTACTTGGGTCAGCAGAAGTCTTTCAAGTATCCAAGAATTGAAAGGACGCTGTTTACGTTCAAACATACCAGACTGATAAACAGCAGTAAATCAAATGAATTTTCAGTGGCGCAGAACATCCGCTCAAAAGATAAGCGATAATGAGCCTGGGAGGTAACAACCTTGTTGTAGACAGCTCTGATGATTTGTAGGATGTTCAGAGTTTGTGTGTTAAACAGGCATGTGAGAATATATAGACAAAATGGGAAAATGAATTAACAAATTATTTGTTGATAAACCGTGTGGAAAAGTTCCTAACTTTATATGAGGTCAAGACATGATATATAAACCTTCCTACTGGCAATGACCCCTAACTTACACTACACTGTTTTGTTGTGTATTTGAGCAACAAAAGAATGTCAGCCGATGTTAGTGGAGCTAATTTGTTCCGTAACAATGTAAAAAAGAGTTATTCAGGACATCATGTCAGCCTATCTAGCTACATGATTAGTGTAAACATATGGAGAGAAGTTGTTATGGGATGGATGTCAACTGAAATTCATAATTTGAGTAAACAAAAATACCTTGTTTATATAACCTTGTGGTCATGACCTTTGTGACATTTTATCTCTCTCTCCCATCTTTTCCATCACTTTCCACTGTTTAATAATAGGGCAGAAAGGTCATACATTAATCTTAAAACAACTTCAATATTCTGTGATTTGATTTAAATAGCTAAAGCAAGAACGTACTCTAAGCTATATGCTAGAAAACGAGTAAAGACCAACACTTGTTTACTTTTTATAACTTATTTCGGACATTTAATGGACATGGGGTTTTTTGGTCCCTCAGATGAGAACAACATTCAAAGTGACCAAGATGTGGATCGACAAGACAAGCACTCCACCAGAGCCAGCTGTTCTGAGCCTGAACATACATCTCCTTTGAGTCTAAAGACCAATGACCATCTGGAGTCAAGGAAAGAAAACCCAGCGTTCACTGTGTCCGATAATAGGCACCTCAAGGAGATGGATTCTCCTCAGAAGGATTTAGATAGTGGTGTCTTGAATGAAGATGGCTTTTTGCCTATGACATTGCAAATGGAGAGCCCATCACCTTTCAGCGCTGGTCACCTGCAGACGTTGGCTTTCTCAGGTTTGCACAGTCAGCAGTTTTTTAAACTTGGCCAACCTTTATTGTTTCACCCTGGGCATCTTGCCGTGGTCCCAGAGGCTTTTTCAGGAATGGAACATCTGTTGGCCTCAGTGCCTGGGGCAAGTGGCCTTGAAAACAAAGACCTACCTTCTCAAAGCATCAGCTCTCCAAGTCCCTTCCTGTACCACCTGTCACAGCATATGTTGGCATCTCAGGTATATGTATATATATGTATATATGTACAGTATATAGATATTAATGAATAGGTAAGCAGCTAAGCGGAATGCAATATTCAGCCATAACAAAAATAACAAAGTTATAGCTAGCTATTTTCTCCAATGTATTGTGAAATTAATCATATTCACCGTGGCTCATTCCTTTGTAAGATTTATTGTGTTTCCTTCTCTCAAAAGAATGAACAGGATCACTTGCAAATGACCCATCACTAATCAACACGTATCTGTATAATTATAGTGCTATTGGGTTATATTTTTAATGTCACTTGCTAACACTTGATTTCAAATTAGTAATCTATGAGGCACTGTAGCCTAAAGGCTTTTGCCTTTCTTTAATTTGAATCTGCCCTCCAAAGTTTTTTTTAGGACATTTGAAAATCTATCATTCTTTTATTATCACAGGACAGACGATAACTTCTGAGAAATTGAGTCACATGGTACCATCGTGTATAACTGAGAATAACACGTTTATATTTTTATACAGGGAATCTCAAAGTCACCTTTTGAAGGATTGTTCCCATATCTGTATAACTACATGGCAGCACCAGCCGCAGTGGTATCAGCTCTTCCCACCTGCCCTGCGACCTCTGCCCCGGGCAGAACCCGTTGTCTCAGCAGTTCCCATCCTTGGTTGAGATTCAGCCCTTATCAGATCCCTACCTCTATTGTCTCAAGCCAAAACTTGCTCACCACCAGATTGCCTGTTAACTTAAACGCGGGATCTGAGTTGTCCAAATCCGGCAGCAGAGAACCAAGTCCGGTGCCCAAGCACCACGGTTGCACGGCCGGGGACGTCCAGAAGGCTACCCCGCCCAAAAGAACTGTGAGGGATTCTACTAATGAACTGAAGAACATACAGAGACTTGTAAGGGGACTCGAGAAAGCAGCCATGCCCCCCACAACAAACTCTCCCAAAGATTCTGTCTAAATGCAGCAGATTTGGTGTGATGGGTGCTGATACAGTAACAAACAAGGCGCAGGTTCATCAAGGCGCACATCATAGTCAGCTAAAATAAACATGGTCTGTTGTAATAAATGTCCGTGGAGCTTCAACTTAAGTCCTTATTGTATTGTCCCTGGTCCCTGGATACGCTGCCAGTAAGGAAGAACTTCAATTAGAACGGCAAACACAGTTTAATCATTTTTAAAAGGGACAATATGAAATACACCGAAAGAAATCTTCTAGGATATAAGACTAAAACTATTTTGTAAGTATGCTCTAAATATTAATAATACATGACTTGTTATTAAATTATTCTGTGCAATCATGTAAAATTTAGTTTTCAATTTGCTGTTTTTTTTTGGGTTTTTTTTGCTTTTTTATAGAGGTTTTGAATATTTGTAATAGGGCACTGTTTGACATGTCCATGAGATATGAAGTAATTGACTACAATATATTAACAATTGGGCGGCTCAGTGGTGAGCGCTGTCGCCTCACCAGTGTCTGCTGTCTGCATGTAGTCTTCATGTATTCCTTGTGTTCCCCCCCCCGGGGCCTCCACTTTCCTCCTACCACCAAAGTCATGCAGGCTAGGCACACCCATAGGTGATAGACTGGCGTCCCAGCCAGGGTGTCCC
>OMKK01030584.1:0-12670 GCA_900302305.1 Polymixia japonica | reverse complement strand
TTTTTTTTTTTTTTTTTTTTTTTTTTTTAAGTGATTTTCAAGTCATTTTGTGCAGGAATTGTTCCGTGAGAGTTTTTCTTGGCCTTTGTAAGTTAAATGAGCGCATTAAGCTTACATGTAGCCTTTTTTGACAGTCAGGTGAACAGTGGTGGAGCGGTCATAGCTGCGGAGGTGGGTATCCTGTGACCCCCCAGCGTCCACGTGGGTTTACTGTATGTAGTGTGCTCAGTGTGTGGGCTGCCAGCCGGCCTCTTCGCCCTTATCTTCCCCACTGACCTCAACTATTTCCCATCGTACCCATCTCTACATTTCCCATTGACATCCCAGTTTAAAACACACTGTTGAAAAAGAAGCAAAAGACAATCTTCTGAAAAGATGTAATCGCGTCACAGTTTACTCTTACAAGTTAGTGCTATGGTGTGTATGTGTGTGCGGTCTGAGGGCACACAGAGGACCCTTAGCCAAATCTAGAGCACAGTCTCAGAAAAGGACACTTACTGGTGAATCAGTGGAGAACTCAGCACAAAAGCAGTTGTGTTAGTGCGTGCGTGTGCGTGTGTGTGTGTGTGTGTGTATATGTGGTGATGTTGTGTAACTTATTTTGTCCTCTTTTGTTTTATGTTTGTGTTGGCATTGACATAATGTCATTCATTTCTGTTGACTCTGTGAAATGGAGTGGCCCTTTCAAAGCTATTTTGTACAACATGAACTCTGTAAAGAATTTATTCTGTCGGCTGAAACATTCCAAACAAAGACAATGACTCTTCAAGCAGTCAACTTGGCTCGCACCTTATTGATTTGTCAGAGTGCTCAAAATTTAGAGAGATATATTTCTGTATTTATCACAAATCTACAACTTCTCAGTTATTATTTGAAACACATGATCAGTGTATTATCACTCATGCAACGTCATTCATGAATTTGCAGAGATTATATCACTATCTGGCCAGCCTAGAGTTTGGATTTATACATGCAAAGTGATCCTTACATATAATGGCCATGTCATGATTGGACTACACTACATTTGTTACAAATGTAAACTCTATTATCTATTGCAAGTTTGGAAGCACTTTATAGCTCAGGATTAAGGTAACACAAGACAGTGAAACAAATGTGTCTTTACCTCGTTTGGGTTATCTGTTGCGGTTTCAACATCTTATGAAGTGATAGTACACTTGACAATTTGATTCTGTGTGACAGCACTCTTTACATTTGCGAATTTGGCACTCAACATCAGACGCATCTGGGTTTTTTTTATTTTTTATTAATAAAAACAAAAAATGGCTAACAGTTGCTTATTAGAAAATCCATTGGAACTTAATCTTTTGAACACATTCATTGGGATGCTCCACCTTGGTTCTGATAAACTTTTGATAGATGTACTTGGGACCAGGATCCCTATACATGTCTTCCTTGTCTCCTCCCACTGCTTCTCATTTAGCTTTTGTTACAGTAGCATGGATGCTTTCCCATACATTTAATGTCTTATTCAGTGATTTTCAACTAGCATCCCAAACATTTGCTTGCAGATTTGTATACGGTCTTAAGTTTACACTGAGCAACATTGTAGTTGTGTGCTGGAGTTACTGTGATCGAAGACAACCCCTTATAGACATGTTGTTTTTTCTAAAGGCCAATGGAATTTCTCTTTGTATTGACTGGACAATGTAATGTATCGATGTTTGATTAAAAATGCCCTGGTAGTTTGTGGATTGCTTAAGTGGTCAGATATATGTACTGTATAGCTGTACAAAGAGTGATAAAAGACATGTTTTAAACCTTTCATTTTTCTGTGGGTACAGCACTGTTTAAAAAAAAAAACAAAGCGGTTTTAACCCTTGCCTGTTTCAACTTATCATTTGGTGGTGCTCTGTATTACTTCTATTGTTATTTATATTATTTTATTTGTTGCCTCTCCTGCACTGATACGAGACTGTAGCTCTGTGCAAGGGGTTATACTGTATACCAGTGTGAAGCTTTGTATTTTTCCCCTCTGGTTTTGGACTCAGTGAAAGTGTGATGTTTACATGTACAGTTTTTCAGAATACTTTTTTGTGTTTTGTTGAGGCTATTTCTTTCTCACCTACACCCCCCATTCTGTGTACATTTGCCTAGACACGTTCCTTTTGTTGTTGCGTTGCATCAAATGCAGATGTGACCACTTTGACTTTTGGTCACATGGTCAGAGTGGGCCTTGACAACCGGGTAGGGTTGGCTGGGTATTGTGGTGGCTTAGAGCATCAGACTAGGAAGTCTTGAGTAAGAGGGAGTTCACGACAACTCAAAGTGGACCGTCAAAGTCCTATTTAGTAACATGATGACTTTAATCAACTGCATTAGGGATACAATATTATAGCCTAGAAAAAGAATGATAGGTTGTGTGTTACTGGAGCATACAGGTACATGTATTATAATACAGTAATTGCTCAGAATCTTTTATTATCCTGGCCATGATGTCAGGAAAATCTCCTTGTCCTTAACCTGACTGGTACCCTGGAAGGTACACTTTGACCTGTTGTAATATCTCCTTGGTAACATAAAAGCCATTCCCCTCTCCTGGCCTTCAAAGGGGAACCCATATACCTCAGGAAATACATAATCTCCAAGTTAAGTTTTTATCCATTAATCTCTTTTGAAATGAGAGTTAAACTTCAACTGAAAAAACATAACATTTATATGAGATGTCTATTGTTTTGTACATTTATCATTGTGATTTAAAAGTGGAGCTCTTTCCAGTACCTGTGAATTAATATTTTGATTTTTGGAGTGTTTATAGGTCTGAATATTTATTATTATATGTGAAACAACTAAAAGACAAAAGAAAAGGCTGAACCTGTTTCATTTGTATGTTTCATGCAAAATTGTCGGGATTCTCTCTGCCTCTTACATATCACTAATGAGGGACTTGTGTTTGTTTGGAAATAGCGCTTTTTCAGTGTTGCATCAACGCTATGGTGAAAAAAAAACAGTGGTTTACCAACAGCAAGTTGCAAGGCTCTCCTCTTCTCCTGAGATGTCAGTAATTGAATAAAATAGTGCGATGAGCTATCAAACTCAAAAACGGCTTTTTTCTTTCTTACATATTCTCTTGTTTCTGCAACCACCTGTCTTGTGTCAGCGGGAAAACGAAGTATTGCTTTAGCATATTGTTACTTTTTTAGTAATAACGGCCTTAGACCACGAGAGAGCAGCAGAGGTGAACAGAGCGAGGGGGAGAGGGAACCTAGAGTGATCATGCAAATGCCACCAGGGTGCAGCAGTGCCTCGCAGACGTTTAGCAAACAGGGCTAGCACCTCTTAGTAAAACTACAGACATACAATATGTACCTTTGCTATAGCTTGGCTTTCACGCACACAAGTTACTCAATCAATTAATTCAATGAATATGTTGCTGATAGTGTTCTATACTGCTGGAGAAAAAGAACAGATGACTGTAAAAATGAAACTGAAACTAAAAACATGAATTGACAAGGCAAATATTACAATGACAAATAAGACAAATCATGTGCAGTAAGGATTGTGTAATTAACACTGTATTATTTTTATGGCCCTTTTAATAGTCAGTTTTCAAGTACATTTAAGCTGTTTACTGTTTTGCATCATGTTAAAGATAAGGATTTTTGGTTAAGTTAACACAAATCTTTATCCTCGTAAGCCTGTGCAGTTCTGATGCATAAATATGAACTAATTCTAATAAATGTCTTATAATTTTAGACTGGTAGTGGTGTTAGGATATTGCCATATAGTTAAGCTTGTGTCAAATGTGTCTGGCAGTTATCACAGCTAGCTTCACAAACAGACGTTCACATTGAAATGTAACCAATGCTCGACTCGACAGAAGACAGCGTTCTCAGAAAGTACTGGCAAGGGATTTTTCTTTCCACTCATCTGGATGTTTTCTGAGTATCCAATTTCAGCAGTAGTTCAATTCACGTTTAATGAAATATTCAGTGCCAACTTTTTTTATAACTTTATTTAGACAGAATACTAGAGAGGGAAACAGATTAGGTCGTGATCCAGGAGAGAAAAAAGCCCAGACCAGACTCATCCCCGTGTGGACACCCGTGTGGCCCCAGAGGTGGGCGACCCAACCATTCGACTATGTCTGAGCACATTTTCCTCCAAATGTTATACAATATACTATTTGCATTGCCTTTTTATGGAAGTGTCAACTTTCCTGAACCTCAATGCTCCAGAGAACAACAGAAACCGGGTTATAAAGGGCAGTATACATTTTCCATTGCAACATTTGAATTTTTGATAGCACAGTGTATTGAGCTGAAAGTTGAAGTTGAAACCTGAAGTTCTAAGTAGTCAGGTCAAATTAAGTTGAAATCTTTTTTATTTTCCAAGATATTTTCAAAAACCCAAAACCTGAACCCAAGCCTAGTAACCACCATGAATAGAATCATCAACGTAAGAAGTTATGTAAACAACTGTGCAGCTAAATAGAAAACATTGCCGAAATGATCAATCATGCCAAGATTTCCGAGTCATGGAACATTTTGTGTGGACACAAAAGTTCCCCAAGTGACACGTGTACTCGCTCACACACAGTCTGAGGTTCATGTTCACCTTCACGTTCTGTGCCCATGCTGCAGAGCAAATATAGGATGACACATGAACCCTTGCAACAGAACGGTGAATGTACTGCTCCTTTACCTGAAAAGCCAGACAAACACAAATATAGTGTTGTACAACGGCGTGGTCCCTCTGTTAATACTTGAAAATTCAACCTAGCATTCACCACCTTTTATCCAGGCAACGTTCATTTCTTCGTTTGGTGAAGACAAGGGAATTGCATTCTTGCAGGGTGGTCTTAGACAGGGTTCTGGTAAGGGGAATGTGTCAGAGGCTCAGAAGCACAGCTGCCTTTGCTCCAGATTCCTCTTTTATCCATTAGCTCAGTCATGTACAGGAGCCGTCCAGGACTGTCGGCATAATTTTCCACACAGTGACGCAGCTGGGCCCATAACTGAGCGGGAGTTTAAGAGACGATGATTTCATGACACCCTAGGCATCACACTGAAATTAATCACTGGCGGTTTTACTATATCTCCACTCGTGTCCAGGTTCACCGTTTGACCACATATCCTCAATAAAACTATTATCTATCACTTTTAAAAGAAAATGAGAACTGAAAAACTGCAATACAATTTATTGTTAAGACCATTTGTTGTCAACAGAGAATCATTTTAACTTTTAACATTTTAACTGTTTATCTATTACCTCTCATTGAACTGAATATTAGTTTGGTTACTTTCCACAAAATATAGCAGTTCATGGTTTCAAACACACAGTAAAAATAAAATACATAAACCAACTTGCAGTACAATGTATAAATTCAAGGTTATAAACCCTGAAGCTTTTTGCTGGGCTGCAAGGGCTATCATGTTGTTTTTACTCTGACTATTCAGAGTTTCTGTGGCCTTTGTGACTCTTTCTCTTGTTTTTAAATAAACATTCTGTCAATTTGTCCTTGATCGTACTTTGTGAACTTTGAACAGAGTAACCCGAAATATCCCCTGAGGGGCTAAAAAAGGCCACAGAGGGCACTTAGTAGCACCTGCAGGATAAGAGACTCGTGTCAGTGAACTGACTGGGTGTACTTGATTCAGAACACAGGACAATTATAGACTCAAGTGGCTCTCATGCGCTACCAGGAATAGAGCAGCTTTAGATGGGGCTAGCAAGTGACTGAAACAGCCAGGGAGAAGGGTCATGTATTTATTGAATGGACATTGTTGCTTTTACAGAGGTGCCCAGAGCCCATAAATGTCTGTACTTAGAAAGGTCAAAATACAAAACTTTTTTTCTTTGGCCCTTAAAAAGCCAAAATGTCATGTATACCTGGATTTAAAGGCCATATATTCTGACACTGTTAAACCTACGTATTTGAACAGAAAGATTCTCATTCAACATGAAGTTCCTTTATTTGTCTATTCTTCTTTCTCAGAGTGCAGATTGCAAACTCTTTCCTTGGTATTATTCCAAAGCAAAATGCATTCGGACTTAAGTAATCATTCTTACAATATGTACTACATACATACTGCAAAGTAGTGTGATGGCCATAATTAGAATATTCATAAGAATGCATTGACAGTATAAGAGAGTTATTGAATTTAATGTTAGCTAATAGGAGCTTGCGACCAGTTTATTTTGTGCTGTGCAGTTATTATGGAATATCTATGAAGGTCTAGAGTCGGGTGTCCTCCTGAGCAGTAACCAAGTGACCTCTCAAGAAGTGTTTCACCATATGTTGTGTGCCTCAAGACATCGCATTACCATTCAAGTCATCATGTTACCATTAGACATTTGGAAAGCCTCCCATATGTAAGCTAAGTATTGTTTTTCCTAATTCTCAAAATTCATTTGAAACAGTAGCCAAATCGAAAGGCAAGAAAAAGCATATGTATAATTTCATATATAATTGACATTACCGTTACCTGTTTGTCATGAGTCATGACTAGGCTATGTCAGTCTGCCAGTCTATTTTCTATGGCTGACCTATATTCAGTTACAGGTGTGGAATTAAATAAATTATATAAGATAGTAAATTAACTATTACTAATCATATCAAAGCTAAACAGCTTAGGTTGATTTAGCAAGTAGGCTATACTGATTATCTCACAACATGTTATAAAACAATTTCTGCTCACTGTGTGAATCCCATGGATAAACTGGACAACGGGATCCCAGGGATTTACCCAAAGATGTGGCTGTACTGTACTAAATCATGCCGAAGAGCTAAAAGTTCACTAAAAGTCCGATAATTCTACCTTTTATTCCAAAATGCTGAAAGAAGATATAATGTACACTATATAGAATTAAGTTCATTAACACATTGTGTTTGTCTTGGAAGCCATAACAGTAGTGGGAGATCAACAGAATACAACGCAACACGTCAGTATTGGCTGTAAGCATTTTATTTAACAGCAATAAGCATCATGTTGTAAAAGGGCAAAAAATGAAAAAAACGTTTTACGCATTTGACTTTTCTTCTTTTGGTCAAGATAAAAATATTTGATATATAAACACGGAGGAAATGCAACCTCCAGATACTACAGGTATAAAAACAAACCAACCATCATCTCCAACAGTGGACTATATCATGGGTGACCAGGTATGGGATATAGGAGGGTGAATGTATGGGCGGAAGGGGTGGAGGGAATGGAATCTAAGATGAAGTTGGTGAAGGGGATGTTGGCTCAAACTTTCCAATATCACTGCTCTCACTGAGCTTCCTCTTCAGAACCATTTCCTTGGCAATACAGGTAACCTGACCATTGGTCACTGTGTAGGTTCCGTTCCTGGAAGAGAGGGAAACATCCTGGTTAGTAATCAGCTCAAGAAAATCATGTGTGTACGTCTGAGCAGGAAGTAACCTCACTTGATTTGTTTCGGTTTGACACATATTATAATACGCATTCACTCACTTTTGAGATTCAGATCCATTCTGCACACCAGGCTGGTTCTGTTTTGCAAAGAAAAACGAAGCCCACCAGTGGCCAGAATCCTGTCGTGGCAATCCTGGGGAGAACGCAGTGGAGAGGAATTTAGTCAGGCATAGGGAGATATGAGAATGAACATTTTCCAAAATGAATCCTTGTCGACTTTGCATACCTGGGTGGTGGGGAATGACCTCTCCTGTGTACTCAGCACTACCACAGGAGCTGTTGCTAGAGGTGGACCCCAGGCGCCCTGAAACAAAGATACATTTCAGTGGAAAACTCAAGGATATCTCATCACAGACAAAACAAACAGACTTCCGTGGGAAAAACAAATAGACCGGCTGGGCATTCAAAAAGAATAACACATGAAAAAATACATTGACTGGGATTTTTACCATATGCTGAACCGAATAAATCATACTGTGAAAGCATATACGCCATATGTCACTCACTTCTGTAGTAATCATGGGTAGCGATGAGGGAGCCACTTGATGGAATTGCTGCCATTTTCTCCGACCTTAGGTGGAAAACCGCTTGAAGATGGAAAATGGTAACCTTGAGAAATGAAAGAGGAAGAAAGGTGGCCGAAATATTATGAAATTGCAAAACTGAGTGAAAACCTGGATAGTACTAAGGTTTCACTATGATTCTTCCTTTGATTCCATTTCCTTTATTAGGAGTATTTTAATTTAATTTAATTTCTCTTTCATTTTCTGCACCTTGTTCTACTGCTTTTTCACTACGTTGTTAGCTTTCAAATCCTGTCCTGTCAACAGATTTAATTGTGTCTTGGCTTTTGACTTTTTCTAGACTTCTTTTCTTTTTTTGTTGTTGTTTATTTATTTATTTATTTATTTTGAGGTGAGATATTTTTAAAATCACATCTGCACAAGTCAGTAATTGGCATGATCATATTTGATCACTGTTTTTTATGTTTTGTCACTGTATAAATAAACTAAACTAAGACTAAACTAAACACTACATGGAATATTGTACAAAAGCAGTTCTTATCCAAACCATGTCAATGTTTTGCAAAGCCCTGTGTGCAAACCACCTTGCTTTAATCTATACCCCAGTATAGACATTAATTCAGACAGTAAACGTGACTGAGAGAACACATATAGACTGCCATGACAACATTTGCAGAGACACGTATCCAGGAAGGCTTGTTTCGTGTCCTCTGAGCCACTCTATTGCACCAGCGTTTACAGAGTGTTAAAGCAGCTGTCACTGGGAATCTGGTTTCAAATAACTGGAGTGTCTATGGTATGTGTGTGTGTGTGTGTGTGTGTGTGTGTGTGTGTATGTGTGAGAGAGACAGAGTATGTCCACATGACCATCAGAAAACTGAGACTAGCACGTGCTGGCTGCATGATAATGACAGTGGTAAGCAAATTATGTTTAATGTCATGACTAGAGGAGACCTGAGGTATTGCTGTATGTATACCAGGCCTTTATAGACCACGGTATTGAAATAACCACAGGTTAAAAAAAAAATCACAGTTTATATGCTAAAAAACATCTATCCAAAACATAATATTTGTTTTTTAGAATTAATTCAACATAAAAAGGCTTTACTTCCCGGCAACATTGAAAGTATGTCACCTGGAAACCTGTCAAACAAGCACTTCTAGGTCCAGACAGAATAGAAAACACCAGACGAGCTCCAGATGGCTGTGGGGATTTCAAGGAGCTGGCTAATACTCAGCTGCACTACATAGCCTGGGTAGGCCAGTTCATGGGTAAACAGACGAGTAACCTGACCAGAAATGAATTACCTAACTCAAACTTAGCATTTGTTTGCACAAGCATGTGCATGCATGGTGTTGCTGGGAACAAACTGATGAATAAATAAGAATGGACACCTGTGCATCATAGGCACAATAGGCATGCAGACGATCCAGAGACCATTGCCCTACACACACAGTCCAGTATACAGTTATTCAAAATGTTCTCTTGTATTCTGTGATGAAGCTTTGGGCTCTAAACATAATAGAAATGCTGTCACCACACTTATAACTAATACCTGTACTTTTATATACCCATACAAGTCTTAATTTTCAAGATCGCAGGTACCTGCTTGCTATTTTTTGATAGTACGTTTTTGAGTATGAATATTGTATATATATAAATCTGATATATAAATCTGACGATCAAATATATATTGTTTATACAATTCAATGATAAAGCAATCTGGCTAAAATGTACTGTAGACAAATAACTAATAGAACAAAATCTTTGATGACTTGTATCCTATGTTCTTAAACTTACCTTTTATTTTGGCTTAAGGTGTTTGGCCAAAGGCGGTAGGTTCGGATGGCAAGGCTTGGAGTAGAGTAAAATCTAATTATTAGTATGGCCCATTTGTGGGTAATCTATCTATTAGGACCCTTTACGGTCATTCGAGTCTATGGTGTTCTCAATGTCGTTCTAACGCGAAGTAGACAAGCAAGTCGCTTTATATGATCTGAGAACGTGCGGGCTGGACATGAGGCCACTGGTGGAGGGGGGCGATGTGGGCGGGGCACAGCTTTAGAAAACAACGTGTTGCTGTTGATACGATGGAAACCCAATGACACGGCTGAGAGGCTTTGGAAAAGCCTTTTGTTGACCCACGTTTTCTACCCAACAGTATCAGCCCTAGGTGAAGCTGGCCTTACATTTTACATGTTTTAGGAGTGAGTTCCCTACATATTGTTAAGATAAGCGATGACCAAAGTCACTAAAATAAATTAAACGTCAATAAATATTTTCCTATCAAAGCAAATCAGAAGAGTAAATTGAATACAAGAAAGTGATTGAAATTGAGCACTACAATGACGTTACATATATCCCTGGTGGTCTAGTGGTTAGGATTCGGCGCTCTCACCGCCGCGGCCCGGGTTCGATTCCCGGTCAGGGAACTGACTTTTTAATTTTTTTTACCCCCAATGCTGCTGCAAAGTGAAAATTTCCCTGCGAAAACAATTAAACTATGAAGTCTTTCCATTATACGGTTTTATGAAAATTCTACTTCCAGAACTGACTAAAAGCAGCAAAATCAATAGAACGGACACCAACCATGTTAGTAATTTGAATTTTACAGCCCTGAAAGAAGTGACAAAAGTGCCATACACCATTCAATTAACTTTAATTGAAAAATGTGAAAGTACAAAAATACTTTTTATTTGTGAAATATATAATACACACACACATATATATATATATATAATTTGGTAAATTGTTTTTACCCTTTGAAAAAAGAGGGCATATGCCAAGTCACAGTTAATGTCAATGAATACAATCCTTGTATGAAAGGCGCTATATAAATAAAGTTTATTATTATTAAGTTTATTAATGAATGCATAACTGAACTTATTCAATAAATGAAGGGTTTACTACATTTAAATTACAAAATAGAGCTACTCTTCAATCCAACTTAAACAACATGTAACTTAATAACACATTAAAAGACTATTTAGAAATGTAAGTTTACATTAACCTTAAACAACAACAACAACCTTCACGCTGTTCATCGCTCATGTTATTGCAACAGAAGAGACAGTGGTCACATTTGTTGGGTTAAGGGAGTGTAGGGACATTTACAAGTTATGGAAGAAAAAAGTCTTAGAGATGGTAAGTGATCTATGTGATCTTCACGTTATTCAGCATTGGTGGGTCCCTGTCCAGTGCATGTTAGTGCTAATACCTGCAACCCCAATCCACCAATGTACATTCAGATGAAAGCTGTGAAGTCACGTGAGCCAACAGCTCAGGGGAAAATGACTACCTAAATCTTGCCCTGGTAAACTAGAGATTTTGTTGCAGTGAGGTAAAACTGGCATTCACTTCATCGATTATATGTAAGAACTATACTTTATACTTATACTTGGTCCCATCTGGGACCAAAACGAGAGGTTTTAAAATTGACATATTGGCCAAGATCCCATTCAGCCTTTTTAACTGGCAAGTTAGAAGGGTCCTTCTCATGAACTATAACGTGAAGGCTTTTCAAAGCCAGAAGTGTTTCCTTCGTTTGCCCGACCACCAGTCACCTTCTCCTGTGGGATTGTAGAGAGGATACAAGTAATCGGTATTCATATAGTTATACTATAATAACTAGGTGTGCACTGTGACTCTTCAGACAAACTCACCTTCACATTGTCAACCATATCCTCAAATGACTTGAATGTAGAGGAATGTCTACAGGATAGAAAGAACACGAGTTCATGCTAATTTGGCTTTCATTCTCAGTTATATTCCATCACGCTCAGAAGTTTGTTAAACCCTTGCAATTCCATTATAAGAAAATTAAATAAAACATCTACACCAAAGCACTATAGTCTTATAAAGTACAAATTCTAGAAATGTTTGTGATAAAAAATAATATTCAAATACAAGAAAAGTCTAGTGTGCAAAAGCATAGGCACACTTGTGTCCTTTTATGCCTATATTGTGTCAATGTTAATGAGACTTCACATTTTGGACTTAGTTATGGGTTTAGAACAACATTTTCTATTATATATAGGTTGTATAGGCTGTATAGGGTGCACTTTTATTGGCGCTTCTACAATTAGACATGAAAACTGTGTCTAAGTGCACGCTTCAGTTAAGGACTCCAACGTCATTCCAAGGTGAACTGTTCAGAGGCATACATTACTGACCTACTTACACACAACTGCAAACAGTAACAGAAGGCAGCTCAATAACAATAGAAGCAAACATGCTTGGCATTTTACCTCATAGCAGGCACACTTATGCTGTGACTCAAGGGACTGTGTCAGGTTCAAAAAGCACAGTGGACAAAAAGAGATGGGGGGGGGGTGGTTATAGTGAG
Source organism: Polymixia japonica (assembly GCA_900302305.1). Classification (NCBI taxonomy): domain Eukaryota; kingdom Metazoa; phylum Chordata; class Actinopteri; order Polymixiiformes; family Polymixiidae; genus Polymixia; species Polymixia japonica. The sequence continues at coordinate 403 of OMKK01030584.1, read as the reverse complement.
AAGGAAAACACAAAAACAACATTGTAAATGCAGTCGCAGAGGTTTGAGTGGTTCTCCACTGTGTGGTGTCCTGAGCTAATTTGCACAATTGTGGTAGCAAACCTTGGATAATTATTGCACATATTTTAAGTATTGATGTTTCTATGATAATGACTTTGTATTAAAATATGTAATTTACTGTATGCATTTAAGATGTTTGGGTATATTGTGAACTCTGTTTCCCATCATGCACGATTGCACGGGACCGGTTACTTCCGGTTGGGCGTTTTTATGAATGTTTGGAGCGGGTTGAAGCGTGAGTTGTAGTGTGTTTGGAGCGGGTTGAAGCGTGAGTTGTAGTGTGTTTGGAGCGGGTTGAAGCGTGAGTTGTAGTGTGTTTGGAGCGGGTTGAAGCGTGAGTTGT
>OMKK01030581.1:7148-28871 GCA_900302305.1 Polymixia japonica | reverse complement strand
CCAAATCAAACCCAGAAAAGTGTAGGCTCTTACTTTTATCAACCGTAAAATAATGTTATGCTGTTGTTATCAGATGTTAGCTGGTTAACCAAAATTATCGTTAAGGTACGTTATTAACGTTAGGCTTAGCTATCCGTGGCGCTAGCTAACGTGGCTGGATAAGTTACTACTGAATGTTATATAGACCTAACGTTGCTGCTTTTGCTTTTTAATGATTGTAATAGTGAATAGAGACCTACCCAGCTTTACAGGAACAGTGTTGCTCCTTAATGTCGTTGTCCTCTGTCTAAATCACCATGTGATGCGGTGGTTCACTTTTACTCTGTGATCTGTAGCCTTTAGCTTCTATCTTTATTTTTTTTACGTGATTTCGTTGCTGAGTCAGTTTGACATGCTGAATATATCCTTCAAATGCATATTGTAGACCCTTCTGTCAGAAATCGCTTTTTCGTTTTTCCAAAAATTAGACAATATTTCTCCAGGGAGTGCAGCTAGCGACAGTGAGAGTGCCGTGCTGCCTCCGAAAGCTTGGCGGACTTAGCAACAGTAACTAAGGGGGGCGGGGCTTAGCGAAGGGTCAATTGCCTAAGAGAGTCTGAAAATCTTCAGAGAATAGCTACGTTTGCCACAAAAGATTCAGTGGTTGTACGAGCTCATAATTCATATTCATATTAAATATTTTGGCAGTAAAAAAAGACCCAGGGCTGAACAGTGGGCCAGTGAGCGCGCTAACCGTTGTCCTTTTCAACTGATGTAAATCTAATGGGATTCCATAAATAAACTACACAGAATCCCACTACACACCTACGCAATGATTAAATTCAGGCAAACTTTAGCATACAACCTCTTTGGACAAATATACATATTGAAAACAAGCTATACAATTTAATAGCTTGGAAAATGGCATTTAAGACTTATATACTTATATACATACGTATTACATATTAATTAATTGTGGGGTGACGGTGACATAAACGCTCATACATGAGCGATGCCGCCGCCATCGATGTGTGTGAATGAGAGGCATGATTTGTAAGAGTGCTTTGAGTAGTGGAAATAGACTAGAACAGCTCTATATAAATGCAGTCAATTTACCATTAAGGCCCTTACATACTTTTTAAGGGCCTTCATTTTCGCTACATTGATTTATAACTCTTTTTTATACTTTGTAAGACACCCTGTATAAAACAAAAAAAGACTACAATGCAACAACGGAGCTGCAGGAAGTTGGCCTCACTCACGGATATGCATTTCAAAATAAAAGTCACCAACCGGAAACAATATTTAAAATTTAAAAAAAAATTTTTTTTAGCACGGACAGAAAAAGGTCCAAGCACACTTTAAACTTTCTCCAAAAACCTCTCTAGTTCTGACCTATGCTGGCATGGCTGTGGTAGCAGTGGCTTATTACTACACTTATTATGGGAATGCCCAGAGGTGAAAGAATTGTGGGCCAAGGTCATTTCAATGCTATCAGAGATTTTCTACGTTGTGTTTGACAGCCAGAAGCTCAATTACTACTACTAAAATTAAAGATGTTGCACCAGTCATAAATTTACTTAAATAAATTTGACTGTAACAAAAATGAAACGTAAATGCTTTTTATGCTTTTACTGCTGTCTGATATACAACCTAATCCTGGCAGATTTTAAGAATATGCCTGGTTTGCGTATCATACATATAAAGCTTCCTAAAATGGATATGCTGCGAATCTGGGTTGAGTCGACCGGTGCTGATTTAATTGTAGTTTCGGAGACTTTGCAAATCTATACTGGATAAAGATGTAGCAATTGATGGCTTCACTATTTATCATTCTGACCGTCTCAGGAACAGCAGTGGTGTGACGATCTATGTTAGATCTAGTCTTGCTGCACTACTACTGTTATTAAGCAGCTTGAAATCTTGGCTCTAAGTATTGATTTGTCTGGTGGTCAGTATTTAACTGTTGTTAGTTGCTCATATGTTCTGCTACTATTGACACATTACCCTATTTAATGCAGCTCTTTATCTCAATTACATTTTAAGGAAATTTGATTGGAAAACTGGGATTGGCCTTCACCAGACAATCATTTTAAATCTCAATGCTTGTCTTTTAATCTTACACAAGTCAATGAAAGCCCCACACTTCTTAACCCCAGATGTCTAGACAAATCATCTCTTATCGATCTTTTAATTATCAATATGCCGCATAAATATTCTTGCTTTGGCAATTTCATATTGATCATCTTTTAAGGGAATTTAAATTAAAACTGTACTTCTTTTTTAGGAACAAATCCTGTTTTTCCATTAACTCTAGGAAACGGCTTGTTGCTGCCACTTTCTCCTGGACTGTGGGGATGTTTTGTACATGAAGGCCTCAGCTCAGTCTCTTCATCTGTTGAACACCATCTATCACAGAACTCTGAGATTCATAACCGACTGTAAACCCCTCACACACCACTGTACTCTATATTCTTTAGTCAACTGGTCATCATTATCCCTGTACATCTATAAACCCTGCTGGACTGCTGCCTAGTTATCCACCTACATGTCATGTAAACAGTGTTGCCATAACCTTCGCTCCCAGGTCTTCATCACTGTCTCCAGGTCGTCTCCTACTCTGACGCCCCTCGGGGACTTTCATCTGCAGCGAGCGTCTGTGGGGGTTTGCTCTTGTACATCCTATTTAAATCTGACCACCACTTTCACTTATCACTTTTATGATTTGTGTTGTATTTTGTCTCTGTATTGACTGTCTTGTCTGTCTGTAACTTTGTGTTGTATTGCTGCTGTTGTCTTGACCAGGTCTCTCTTGAGAATGAGACCCCGTGTCTCAATGAGATTACCTGTCTAAATAAACGTTCATTTCCCTATCTGTCCTTATGAGTGCTTTCAAAACCCTGAAAACATATATTCCTCTACTGTTAACCGCTTCCTGACACTGGGTTGTCTCTCTGTCAAAAGACTGATACTCTTGAACTGGAAGGAATGTCAACCATCCTGTTTTGCAACATAGTTGGCTGATAGATTACCTTGATTTAAACATGGAAAGAGCAGCTTTGACGGAGACCTGGTTTCTACTGGGAGATGTTCAGGAACTACTGCAGAAACATTCCATCATCGCCATGGTGATTTGATGCACTGTGACATCTTCATGTACTTTTCCTGCCTTGTGATGTTGTAGTGTTGTCTTGTATTCAACTTTTAATAGCAAATGAAAAAAAGAAACACAGATTTGAACTCCACAAACCTTTGAATGGGTTTTAGGTACAAGTCCTCTTTTTTTCCAGGAGTGTAGTTCGGGCCCATAATACGCACTTTCTGCCCGGTGGCCACAATACCAGAGAAGACACGACCGAAGGCGTAAAAGCGCCCCTTGTCACTAGTAGGCACCATCTTGGAGATGTACATCATTAGTGGACCTTTGGGGTCACAGTTCTTTATCCCTGTAACAGAGCAACAGTATGTGAAAACCCTGGGCTGCTGAAATGCAATAGAGCAGAGAAGTCATGTTGTTGCCATTTCAACAGAATGTGCATGAAAATCTTTAATTCAGCCTTGTTTTTGTGTGTGTTTTCAACAGTTTTTTCTGTGTTTTCAGTATGTCTGTGTAGGAACTGTTGACTGTTTGTAATGTTTGGTAATTCCAGAGATGATTGAAGGCAGACACCACACCAAACACAGTGAAGTCTTTACGTTATGTCTTTATGTTACAAAATTATTTTCAACCTTCTTCTTAAACCACGATAACCACAATTAGTTTTAATGCTCAATGTAGCAGTTGGGGGCGTGGTTTTTACCTTGCGAGGCAGCTGGATTCACAAGATCAGGAGTTCATCGCGAGAATCGCGATCATGAGAATCCATCTTGTCAGGTTTCAAATTAATGTGATAGTGGCTGAACCACAGCTGGTTTGGACCAATCAGCATCCTAAGGAACTACTGGCAGTTATGGGCGTGGTTTAGTCTGTGACAGATGGTTCATCCAATCACCTGCCAAGTATTTTTATGAAAGTATTTTTTTTCCAAACAGTTTCCAAGGACGACTTCTCAGATGGTTCTGCGTAACAAACCATCTGGGGCGTCAGGTTAGCATGGTTTAGGGATCAGCTGTAACAGGGATAGAGACTGAGTAGTAGTTGATAAGTAGGACAACTAACAGTGTCTGTGATCTCTTACAGTGAAGCTGGGTCCTCTGCACCGACACAGTGCCAGAACAGACCGGCTGAACAGCGCCATATTGAGAGAGTGGTTTTGATTGTTGCTCCCATGTGGGTGTTGTTTATGTTCATCAGCATAAGTAAAAGACTGTTCTACTCCATTCCTCCATTTTATTCCATTCCCAAACCCCAGTAGTCACTGAGACACTCAATAATCACAACATTTTGTAAAATAAAAAAAATTAAATAAATAATACTAATAGTTTACTAAAGTTCTGTAAAACAGCACACTAGCTGGCTAGATTGGACAACCTCCTTTCTTTAAAGATATCAGGAAGATGAACCTACCCATGGCAGCCTCGTCGTCTCCAGGCCCTTCATACAGCAGCTCACAGCGATATCGCTGAGCTGTCACTGGGGAGGGCAGGTGAATGGTGATCATCTGGAGCAGAGCGTCTCCTGCTGGTAACCAGCGACGCATCACTGCCTGAGGAGCAACAGCATAGCAGTAAGACTATCCAAACTCTACTTGAAATTAGCATTAGACTGGGCATATTAGAAGCAGCAACCAGATGGATATACATTTTAGTAGGGCTGTCAAACTTAACGCGTTAACGCATGTGATTAATATGGAATGATTAACCCGTAAAAAAAAATAAAAAATGATGATGACGTAATGTCAGCATGTACGCACCACATGGACGGAGCGAACAAAGATGGAAAAGAAAGAAAGTTGTAGACAGAATGTGTGAATTAAAAAAGTTGCCTGATGGCTCTTTGAACAAAACCACATGTTACAAAGTAACGGATGTGTTCTCTAAATCAAAACCCAACAATTGTAGTAGTTAATAAAGTGGAAAACCAGGGATATAATTTGATTTTATCCAGCTCATATCTCTCTGTCGTGTTCTCTCTCTCCATCTCTCTCTCACTGTCATTCTCTCTCTCTCTCTCTCACTGTCATTCTCTCTCTCTCTCACACACACACAAGGCAAAGATTAATGTCCCTCAACCTCAATGTGCCCATTTTTACTTTTGAGGGTTCACACCCCGAAGGGGTAACTTCAGCTGTGATCTGAAACGAGCCAGACAAGTGAAACTTGGCCCAATACCTGGAAATGATGTGCAGCACACAACAAACATGACTGCAATTGGCCAGATGGCGCTATAATTCACATTCACACTGTGACTGTGAGTCCGACTGATTTGAAATTTGACAAACATTTACAACTTAATGTGCTCTTCCGCCATGATGGATTTTTGGCTCATTTGCATAAACTGAAAATCAGTAATGTGACATCTACTTTTTGGATGTTGATTGGATTCTTTACAAATTTGGGGGCAAGACCAAAAAAGGGCGGGGCTTAACATGAAATCGGCCATAACTCATTGACCATTTGCCCAATCACCATAAGTCTTGGTATATATCTTCAGTCCGTGTTTAGGAATAGGTCTGCCAAAGCATTTTGAGCCTGACCCCATAGGGGGCCCCACAAATGCCAAAAATGTGTACCTCAAAACCCAGAGGACAGAATTTCACCAATTTTGGTGCACTTACTCTGGGGCCAAGTATTAACCAAACTCTGAAGTGTCATTGATTGGTGCATGTGGGTGTGACCTATTCATCATTATCCGCCTTTTTATGCCTTTGCTCAATTTGCTGTGAGCTGGGATGAGCTACAGACACGAAACTTGCTATAATTAACAGCCAAAAAAATTCAAACTTTGAAAAGCCAACCCCCCCCACACAGTGAGTCAGACTGATCTGAAATTTGACACACATCTACAACTTAATGTGATCTACCAAAAGCCTATTGGACAATAAAGGCCATCATGATGGATATTTTGCTAAATTGCATAAACTGAAATGTTTCATTATATTTATAAAAACAATTTGCTGTAGATTAGTGATATCATTTTTTTGGCTATCATGGTGTAAAAATACACCATTACTGTTCGCAAAAGTATCTTTAAGTTTAAATTCTGCACAACAATTACAATGAAGCAGTCATTGCCAATGAAAATCATAAATCACTTGGTTGGTATGAGCTCATATTACAGTCAATACCCACAGACGCGTCATGTCCATTCAGCTGGGGGGCACGCACCTGGATTTTATATTATATCATTTTTTATAATATGTAGTTATGATCATTTTATAGTGTCAAACATATTCTTCTAATTTCATAGATCATACCTCAAAAAGTCACACAAATTAAATGCAATTAGTTGTACACACTTAATTGCATGTGAGAAATATAGGCATAGTTTGCTTTGCAAAATAGTTGGCTAGTACCAGCTAAAGTTAGTAGCCATCCCTCAATCCAGTTGTTTAACCTTCTGGCTCTCTAACTAGTCATGTGATAGAATAGCATCCTATTTAATATTGGTGAAGGAGAGCTGTGTGAATCTTATGGCAGGTTATAGTTAGCAAAACACCTAATTGCATTTGATATGTCCAGGTCAAGATGCAGAGGAAAATCTTGTCATTCTTTAAAAAAACAACATAAAGCCCCAGCCCTGTCCTCAGTCAGGAGGTTGATAGTGCAAGAGGTAGGTTATCTTAGGTGAGATTTTAGTGATTTTTTTTAGCTATTTTTCCTTCATGGAAATGTATGCTGATTTAATTGAAAGTAGGGATGTCCTGATCCGATCTTTCCGAACGACCACGTATACCGAACCCTGATTAAACTAAAAACTTTTTGATTATACCTGTTATGAGTGTTGAGTTGTGCATTTGAGTCCACTACCTGCTTGGCACCAGTGTCATAGGTAAAGATAAGTGAATAGCCTAATGATGATTCTTTAACCTTTAACCTTTGGGACTTTAACCTTTAACCTAATATAAAGTGGGAGATTGCTGAGCTACAAAAACTGATTTAGTGAAGTTTTAAAATAATCCCCCCAAAGTCTTAATTAATTAAAGAATATCTAATTAAATTATATATAATTAAAGAATATATATCCTAATTAAAGAATATGTATGTCAAATTGCAGAAAATTGTGCCATTATTTTCTCAATTTTTCTGGGGAAGGACCCCCATGCCCTAATTGTGGCCCCCCAGAATTTTGTCTTGCATGATGCCCCTGAATACCTGTCTATTGAATGTGCTACTCTGAGATCAATCATTGAATCAGTAATCAATCAGCTCTACTTGGAGTCTTCAAGTGTATGTCTTTTAAAAATCAACAACAAATTGTGAGGATAAACCAATTATTCATCTTCAGCATAGCAACAAATCAAACATACCACGTGGATCATTTCAGTGTTTTCTCTGCCATTATAAGACTGAGGGGCAGCGCCTAAGAGTTTCTGCACAGCAAAAATTAAGCAGATCCTATTAAGCAGAATTGCTTATCAGATAATTTCTTGATGTAGGTTTTGGTAATATTTCTGACAATTGTGATGCCTTGATGGCTTTGATTGAAATTTGAATTTGTCCCAATTCTGATTGTAGCTTATGAGAGCGTTGCAGTTGAAAACATGCTATAGTATTTAATTTAATATGCTCTCTTTGTGTTTTACACAACAACAATTTTTAAAATATTTTAGGATGGTTTAATTAGTTCCAAGGCTCTAGCAAAATTAAATCAATTTGAAAACAGGTTTTGAAAGAAGACAGAACATTTGAAAATACTTTTAGGTTTATATTATGGATTTGTTGCATTTTATTTGATCATTGGATTCTGACGTTATATAATGAAATATTAAAGTAAATATTAAAGAAACATATTAAGATAATTTTACAGACATGTACCTTCAGAAGGGCTTTCCCTTCCTTTTCTTTGTCATCAGCATCAAGCTTCACATCCAACTTCTGAATCAACTTGTCTGTTTCGTCTTTCTTGAAATTCATAATGGCATCAAAAACCTGTTGAAATACAGGAGCAAACAGAAGTTATTACTGTATGCGTACTCACCACTTTATAAAAACAACTACAGTAACTGTCATAACCCTACCTTGAAAATGGGGTCCAACACAAGCTGGCAGAATGTTCTCGGGAGCTTTTTGCCGTCTGCAGTGGTGGCTGACTTGCTGAATTTACCAGCTGCTGGATCAAAGTACCTAACAAAGTAACACGATCCCTGAATCAGTGTCCTTCAGTCATCCAAAACACTACACATCCTCTCAGAATCAATGTAAAACTGATATTCAGTGTGTATGTACGTTCACCTTTCTCCCCACAGTTTCTTCATCATTTCCTCCACCTTCCTCGCACAGTCAGCAGGTGACAGAGGAGCTTTTTTATCAGCCTTCGCTGCAAACTTGGCCACATACATCTCAGCAAACTGCTTGAGGGTGAAAGCCCAGCCGTGCAGACCTGAACCGAAGCCAACCGTGCCCACCACCGGGTCCACCTAGCGAAGAACAAAACACATACTGAAAATACATGGGATTATTCTAAGAATTTGAGGCCAACACAAGTGTAGATGATCTGCTACTGCTAGGCTCAGTCACACTCGGAACAGTTGGGTAAATGGACCTGCAGGTGTAGTGCGTTGACCAGCACATGACCTCTGATCACAGAGTGTAAAACACCCAGGAATGCAGTTACTAGAACCCTTGACCCACATCTATCAGTGACAAGATCTGGAAATGTTTGCGTACTGATTTAAGATCTGGGTGTGTGATCAGAGTTTCCCAGGTGAACCAGGTCACACTTGGTAAACAAGCTGGGGGGACGTCTCCCTAAATAACCCCTCTGGAGCCTAGTCTGCCTGGAATACACAGACCTTCATATACAAGAAACACCTTTTTCTATAAAATACTTGAACTGAAATAATTTGGAAGAATCTAAATATATTTCCAGAAGGGACAAACGGTCCATAATCATTGGATCCATTCTGATGTAACAAGGAGGAATACTGTGTCCATGAATTTATTTTGAATATATTAACTGATCTGAATATATTATAATAGAAGTATTTAAGGATAGTTAAAATAATTAGACCGAATATAGTCAAAACTAATACGTGGAACCATCAGAACCCATATTAGTTGAGTTTAGGTGGAAGCCAGAGCCTCACACACATCGTAGAACCTGCTAGGTCAGACTAGCTTTAGTGTGACGCCACTAGAGAGTAACACTCACCAAACCCTCAAATATGGAACACATGCATGCGTGAATGACAACGTTGTTTCATTATTTTATTTTGTCATCATTTCCGTTATTTTATTGTTATTTTAACATCACGTTATTCCAGCAATTGGATGTTAACTTTTTTTAACAGCTGTATTAACGCATCAGAATAATAAATACATTTGTATCGCACTTTTCATTCATAGTGACACACAAAGTGCTACAGTATTAATAACATGGAACACACAACATAAAGAAAATAGTAACAAGAGTTAAAATTAAAAAGTCTTCCTGAATAGAAAATGTCAAATCACAGACAACAGGAGAGAATTCCAATAGTTTTGAACTAAACATGTAGCAAACAATTTAAAAATAGAACTGACAGGCAAGCCGAATGGCCTGACTTAACTCCTAATATTATTATCCAGAAACACAAGTCTATCAACTTGATCGGGATGAAGTGCGACTCTCATTTTATTTACAATATTACCTGCGGACGACAACATCCGGTCTAGCAGGTCAATAGGTCAAGCTGATAGTGAATTGTTAGAGCGCCCTCTGCTGGATCACAAGGTGAACTAGTTCAAATGCTCTGCTGTGCTTATAGACGGTACATGTTGAATTACAACAAGTCATTATAGTTTGAATATTACTGGAATAATATGAATCTGTTAGACGGTTCGTTAGTAGTGAAACCTACTAGTAAGCTCAAAGACTGTTACATAGCTCATAGAGAAAAGTGCTCAAGTTTCAGTAAACTTTGTTTGATTGCATCAGCAAGGTATAGATTAAATACACACGTCAAGATAGACAACCTGGGCGAAACATCATCCCAATGTTCCTCCATACAGTCTGATCACACAGACTGCATCACTCCAGAAGACCAGAGAGAGAGAGAGACAGAGGGACAGAGGGACAGAGAGAACCGAGGACCTTACGGACTCTGCCGAACAATGTCGAGTGCCAGCCACAGACGACTTCTCAACAACCTGGTCCTGCCTGGACTGCCTGGTCCTGCGCATGTCCGAACCTGTGGTTCCCATCAGGTGACAACTGACAGCTTCCATCCAATCGTGTGTTGCTACCATTAGGGATTGTGACCCTAATGTAACGTTAGAATTACGAACACAGCAGATATACTGATAATTTGAGATAACCTACATTAAAGACATGGTGCCACAGGCCTAATTCCTCCTGGATAATGATCATTGGGTATTTTTGTTATATATGTGGAAAGATTTTTTTCAAAAAAGTGTTAAAATGCTGTCTTTCTATGGACACATCCAACAGCTCATTAAAAATACAGGTTTGGACCTGAGGACCGCCCACCCCTCCCAGTCACTCCCCCTCCTAGCACACGCTGGTGTTAGCTTGTTATCTGTTAGAAAACTTATATTTGTTACTATTAGCTAGCTGGCTAGGTTGCCAGTAGTTAGGAAAATGGCAGTGAGGGGAAATATTGTTGAAATCCAGCCATATACTGTATGTTTTAACCAGAGTCTGCCTCTGAGGAACAGGACGAGGAAGAAGAGGAACAGGCAACTGTACACAATCGTGTAAATGTGGATGCATGGTAAGTTAACATTAGCTAACATTAACGTTACTTTTGTTTCAGACGTCTGCTTAGCCACTTACCTGGGCTATTTTATTATCATATAACGTCATATTCAAAGCTGTTGGGGTACGGCTAACTGTTACACTGATCCGATCAAAACAGAGAGAAATGGATTGGTCTGGATTTGGAATTTGTCAGAAGGATCCGTGACTGATATTGACAGAGTACTCTAATTTAGTCAGTGGTTACTTCAGACAAGCTATCTTTGTAAATAAAAGCTAGCCATTTGTCACACAGTTACTGCTCAGTGGGCAAACGGTAAAATGACCTTTCACCACTTGATGTACTTGTACTTTCATTGGGGGGTTTGTTTCATTCGCTAATTCTCAATGTTGTGGTATGCTAATGAGGGGAGGTGCCTGGTCCTGTCAAGGGAGGCACAGGGTCTAGTTACATCACAAATCCAGTCTGTTCATACTCAACCGTTTGCCAGAGAATCTTGCATCTTCCAATGGGAAAGAGAAAATACACAGGCAAGACATCCACGCATATTTTAACCACATCAGGTGGTCTAGAGAAGTAACGTGGAGTCCTTGGACAAATGAAAAACATAAAAAGTACCAAAATTGTGGCTCTAGGTCTTTAAGAGTTTATACACTCTATAACCTTACATTTTATGAGTGTATTCATCTCATATTGCTACACAGATTAAGCAATTAACTGCTCTTTGTAGATGATGGCCTGATCAGCCTGATCTCCACGACCACCTCCAAATCTGTGTTCATGGTTCTCTCCCTGAAAAAGGTGCCTATGTCAGAAGCTTAGCCCAAAGAACATGGCATCTATTCAGATGACAGGTCAGGAGCTAGGGTCATTGCTGGCAGCAGTAGACAGATCAGGGCTACCAGGTCAATGGTCCCTACACTTCTGCTGGCTACTGTCAAAGGCTTTTAGAGGTAGTTTACCAACTTTTGTCACCAAAGGCTGGCCTGAGCAGCATTGCTTTGTATAGGCAGAAGTGCACGCTGAAGCCCCAAACAGCAGCCTGAATGAGGAGTTCATGTTCGAGAACATGAGAAGTGCGTAAATATCCAAGGAATCCAAGAACCTTAAAGTCTATCTGCATGGCATAGAAGTGGGTGAAAGACATGATAGACTAGGTTATATTGCAGTGTATTGCTGGTGTCTGTGGCATTTGGAAGAGGACTGGGTACTTTTTCCAACAACTTGCTATGTTAAGATCTAGGGCAAAGGGCATCAGATGCGAGCAGCGGGTGAAGAACTGCCAATTGGAGAGTGGAAATGTTATATCGAGGTGCAAGAACTAGATGGGAGGAGGTTATGGGGTGTGTCTTAAGGGAATTGGCATATCATCATCTTCATCCAGGGAGAAGGGTGTTATTGTTGGATCTGTGACCAGGTGCTGAACACAGTAGCAGATATGAATTGCAGAGACATCACCCTAAGCAAGTCCCTCTGCACAGCCAGGCAGGGTATTTCTTTTAGCATGGGAATGAAATCATAGCCCTAGCCAAGAGTCTCAGCTGGGCTTCTTGGAACAGCACAAGGCTGCACTGAAGGCTCAAACTCCCAGAACCCCGGAGTGAGGACGCTTAGTCCAGTCACTGTGCTGCTGTCTAAAACATCAAAACAGGTGGTCATGCTGGAGTTTAATATCACTTTTTTTTTATTTCAGTTAATAAAAATGTTTTTTATGCCTACTATGCCCGTACTATACTATAGTACAGACATAGTACTATGTACTATACTATACTGTACTATGTCTACTTACATAACCCTACAAAGGTCTGGGTGAAAACACAGCATGATAACAGCAGTTTGGTCCAACTCACCATCCTACCTGGCAGCCAAACAGAGAACAGAATCTGACTTGAGTCTATAGAGGCTCAGCCACAGCATAGCACTACTGTGCGTTAACTTAGGCAAGGCTGTGTAAAAAGTGTTACTTATTCAAGCACTAGGTCCGACATCCTGATTTTATTAAAATCAAAATTATCACTGTTTTTCAGTCCAAACACAATGCAAACCACTATTGGAACAATTCTAAAAGTTTTACATAGTTTGCTACTGACCATTATGTTACCCATGGGTCCACTCTCCCCCTCTCCATAGGTGGAGATGATGACGTTGACATTCTCCACAATGCGCTGGAAGGTCTGGAAGAGCTCATCAGGCTCCAGCTGCAGCTCCAGAAGGGCCCTGTCCATCTTATTCATCATTAGAACTGGTTTGATCCGCTCAGCAATGGCCTGCCTGAGGACCGTTTCAGTCTGGACACACACACCTAAAGGGGGAAGCAGATGCTTGTTCAATTGATCTGTTTAGGTTTCATCTAAAATGCAACAAAAGTACTTGCGGGGAAATGCCAAAGGATGGCGGCTGTCAAATCAATCAAATCAATAATTTCAACTAAATTCTTCACTGTGTTATATATACTGTATATACTGTTTCTTCAGTATGGAGTTAGTCAAATATTACTATTTTAAACACAAAATGACATATTATTGAGAAATCAGGTCGATGCAATAATATAATCATATATTAACCTGTAACTTGTTGTAGTGAAAGTCAAATGAAGCCTACTATTTCATATCTAGCTATAATTAATCATTTAAGGAGAACTGAAGCCTACTATAATACACTGTACTTATTAAAATGTGCAAAATAAACATTAGCTGTTACAACGTTGGTGAAAGCTAAATTAACGTGTTCTGGAATTTTTCCTTAAATCTTTGCGATATGGAGCATGAATAGCAGACGTCTGACAGACAGAATGTGAGAGAATATGACAAATCTTTAAACTCAGAGTCATTAAAGTTACATTCACATGCAACTGCCTACGTAGTTTTTGCATTCAGCTACATGAACAGTTTTTGTTTTGAATGAACTGGCTTTCAAGAAAATATAAGCATAGTGATATTTAACCCACAAAGAGCAGCTACTTATTGACATGAAACCTTGCAGTAACCCTTAAAGAATGGGATGGTACAAGCAGAACTATTACAGGCACTAATAAAGCATGTGCACGGACAGGGTCCACAGGGGCTTGATCTCTCGGCCATTTGCCATTCCACTTACAAAGTGTCTTCCCAGAATAGGTTCATGTATTCATGCATGAGGCACCCTGGCTCCCTCCCCACAACCCAAAACCTTTAGGTGCAGGTAGCTGCCGCAACCATTTCTGTGCTTGAGCAAGTGTCCCACAAGATGGCTGTATACACACCTAAACAAGTTAGTTCAAGTAGTTTTGTAAAGTGACCTGTGTTTGCACTTTGTAGTATGTGACCAGTAGTCAATGCACTGTCTGTCTTGTGTGTGTGAGCCAAGCAATTGTGAAATGTGACAGTGACCACTACACACAAAATGGGAGGAGCTTAGGGGCAGGAAGTAGGGCCCGGTGCTCTTTTTTCTTTCGTACCTGAGACACAGTCTACAACTACAAGTGCTCCGTCTGTGACGCGCAGAGCAGCAGTCACCTCGGATGAGAAATCGACGTGACCCGGAGAGTCAATCAAGTTTATGAGGAAGCCGGAGCCATCTTTGCACTGTTTGATGAAGGCCAAGTCATTGTCTTTGAGCTCATAGTACAGAGAGATTGCTCTGTAAGGGGCAACACATAACAGCTTTCAGTTAGCTGGAGAGAAGAAGGCAACCTGGCCTACTACAAACTACTGTTTCTTGCACACTGGATACAAGGACAAGAGGATTCACAGGCAGGGAAGATGGCAAATGTTTTTATGCAAGTTTCAAACTAAGTTGCCAAGTTGAAAAGTAATGGTCACATTAAAATGGTTGAATAGGTGATCTAAAGCACACGAATAGTTCTGGAATGCAAACTTTAGGTGAATGCAAATAATCTTAATACATTTGCAACACAACATTATAACAGCATTTTATATCTAAGTGTAGGCAAGTTGGATTCATTTTTTGTATTTCTCTTATTTGTCACAGTAAATATCAATTATTATTAATGAACTCATTAACTGATTTTAAGGATTGTGACAACAGGTGTTACAATAGTATCACCATACTAACAAGGCCACACAATCCAGCGTGCCTCTATACCTACGTGGATTTGATGGTGATACACCTCTCCTGTTCATCTTTTCGTGTGTCGGTGAACCTGGTCTCTCCTGCTCGTGCTGATGCGATGATCCCAGCCTTACACACCAGTGAATCTGTTAAGGTGGACTTGCCGTGGTCCACGTGGGCGATTACGGACATATTCCTGATATTAGACTTCTTGTCCATAATCTCCCGGATCTGGTCGACTGTAAAGTTCACCTGAGAAACAGAGTTGGTGAGATACAGAAAAACAAGACGTTACGATTATTGGATTATAGACACTAACAATTTTACGTATCTTGAAATAATAATTTCATTCTGGTTGTAGATGGTGATAATTGCACTTGGAATAAATTGTTTAGTTAAGTGCATGTTGTATTGGATTTTAGAGAGAAAAGCAACCTGACTCTACTGAGTACTATTATACAGCAGGTAACCAGTAAATAGTAGTGTATTATACAGCAGGTAACCAGTAAATAGTAGTGTATTATACAGCAGGTAACCAGTAATAGTCTTGTGTTATTGAAGTCCAAGAGGATGCAGGTTTTCATTCCAACCAAACACTAGACCAGATCATTTGATTTGATGATGAATTAGTTACTGGTGGGGGGTTTGGCTCTTGTTGTAGCAGATTACATTTTGAAAGTAAAAGTAACTCCCAACCTATCAAATAAGGGATGATGGAGCACAGAAATTGCCTTTATGTTATTGTGCTGCTGTTTCAGATCTACCAAGGACATTGACTTTGGTTAAAAATGTTTCATTTAAAAATAGAATGTAGGCCTATCTTTTCAGTAGAACCAAGAGAATCAGTAGTACCAATAAGCTGTTGAAATGGCTATGCAGTAAGCAAATGTTTAAGCAATATGCATAATGTATACCAATAAACAATCTTATTTCATAGGATTACATCATAGCTAGAACCACAGCTAGAATATGTGATCTGTGTCCTCTATCCAGGTAAAGAAGCACTATCTCTCCCTGGGTCAAGTAGTCTAATTTACCGCAGTGCAGTGACGCACCAGATGAGGTACAATGCTATGAAACATGTGGGTTCACCTGTGTTATTGTAGCAGGTATGATAAAATACAGCCATTTCTGTAGACTACTAAAAAACCTCATGAAACGCGCTGCAGTGTGAAAGTGCTTTCAGTCTTGGGACATGAAACTTTAATACGACCATCTCAGGGAACAGTGGGCGTGTTCATGCTATTTATAACAGTGGTAATGTTATTTTGATATCTGCACCCAGACAGGAATATACACGGTAACAAAACAACTTTATAACAAACCTCTCTAACATAATAACTGGATGTGCGGGCTAATTAGTCTATTAGTCAAAGCTTTGTGCTCCAAAAAAATCCACTAATTCTTCGTTGTACAGATATTACTGATAAAGCAGAGACATTGTTGTGCTTCACTTTAAAACTGAAAGCATAAGAAATATATCAGTCTGCTGGTTTGGTTTATACTATTTGTGCGCAGCCCTTCTGTGAGATAATGAAAAGAGAACAATGTTATCATCTCTTCCCAGACTACAGACTATTAGTATTATAGTGAAATGTATAACGAAAGATATGAAGCATCCGAAAATCAACTAAGACACAAGAAATAATGTCGTAGTTACCATTTTGTCGGATGAATCCCAGCTGAAGACGGACTCTGATCAGACGCTGCTTGTGTTTAATGAAACAATATGACGCACAACCTGCTTTAATGATGCGCAGTCTGGTCATGTGATCTAACTACACTGTAACAAAAAATATATTTTTTACAATCATTTCCTATTAGAATTCACGTGTTTTTTCTGTATTTCTGAATAAATGTAAATTAAAATTAGAAATATAAACAATGACTAGACAGTTAGTATAATGTAATTTGAGTTGATTTTCCCATTAATGTTCTCAAAAACTGTACAGTAAAATAACTCGAAATTTCACATGGTCATAGTCAGGGTCATCATGAACAGGACTCCATTGAAATGTTCAGCAAACCTCCTAAAGAAAAACAAATATGAGAAAATTATTAATGGTATAATGTCATTTGAGCTGAATTTCCTTTCACTTTTCTCAAAAACTGTACAGTAAAATAACTCAAAATGTCACTTGGTCATAGTCAGGGTCATCATGAACAGGACTCCATTGAAAATTTCAGCAAACCTTTTAAGTAATTTTTTTATGACAGTTGAAATGAGACAATTATGAATGGAGAAATAGAGCTGAAATAGAGTCAGATACTGCAAGTGGAAGAAGAGGAGGATAAGTTTACTCATGAGGGGCGAGGTGCAAGATCTCAAGGTGGGTGAACAGCTGACCATATTGTAAATAGAGCCCTGGGTGTCACATGACTTGTTTTGTTTACACTGCCATGTTGGCGCCAGCATCGATGTTAAGATGTCAGAGCACGGCACACTTTACTTCCAAGGACATTGAACGCTATATTGGTAAACTTGATAGATTAACATTACTGACCCTTATATGCTCCTGGGTGCTTTTCACAAGTAATGAAACAGCCGGAAAGGACAACGTTCCAGACCTGCAGTATCCAGACATCTACAATTACCTGATCAACTTTCCCTCGTCCTGCTCTGGAGAGTCTTTGAAAGCCTACAAAAGCCTGGAGGGGTGCAAATGGACGAAATCTGGATTTGTGATGAATATCCAGCTTTGGAGCCTAGTCCCGCTTTACTGCCAATATGGCGATGTCGGGATTGCGTGACGTCAACTACCGGACCTCTATTGATGCTTTAAACAACTGAAAAAGAAAAGCAGTTCAACCAGGGGAGGATGGACCTGGAACCCCATCAATGAGCCTCATTTATCAGGATGGATACAAACAAATTGCTTTGCAAATTGTTCACAGAGACGTTTACACAAGGAATGTGGTCTTGTGTTTTTGGGAGTCATATCAGTTCAGGAAAACTTTCTGCCTGGAGGAGGCATCCAGGGTCTGGTACAACAGACACACAATGACATCCTGGAGCAGACAACTGGGAGAACAGACACACTGGATACCAACAGTTTATCATTTGGCATGGTCACATGGGAGAAAACCTCAGCTTATAAGAAAAAAAGGCCACTTTTATTTACTATATTTTTTATTTACAAGTTTTACTAAGGTGTTTAAAAGTTTTTGTAATAAATATTTTGTCATAAAATGTTATATTGTGAACCAAACATTCTCTTCACTCCCAATTCAGGCTGTATCTGAGGGTAATGAAGGACCATTCTCTTTCCTTGACTCGTGTAGCGGAGGTCGTGTCCTTTAGGAGACAGTAAGATAAATAAACAGTAGGTTATTTCACTACTTGGCTACACTTCAGCATAGGTCTTTCCAGTACCCATGAAGAAATAGGTACGGTAAATTAAACAATACCAGACTGACAAGTACGCAGTAGTAAATCAAATTAATTTTTAGTGGCACCGAATATCTGCTCAAAACACAACACAAAATGTTCAGACTGCTGTCAATTGTTAAATCTGTATTACAGTACAGCATCAGGGCTCTGCACTGCAGTGTAGTATTATTCTCTGCCTTTTTGAGGGGCTTGGGATGCTTGAAAACTCACAAACTCACACGTCAGGCGAAAATTGCAATGTTCTGTAGTGACAGGCGTGGCCAGCGGGCTCCGTAGCGCCGTAGCAGTGCGCGGCCTTGTTTTCGGGGTCAGGGACCGGACAGGATAATGTTCTGCATGTTTTTAGTTGGGGTCCACATCGGAAGAGACCCATGTGAGCACGGGGAGAACATGTAAACTCCATGCAGAAAGGCAGGTGGCACAGTCCTGTTGGTGGCACTGCTGCCTCACAGCAAGAAGGTCCTGGGTTCGATTCCCACCTGGGGTGCTGTTGGCACCGTGCCTTTCTGTGTGGAGTTTGCATGTGCTCCTTTATTGCACTGCTCCTGGCGGCCCTCCGGAGGAAGGACAAGACAGGATGGGATGAATGCAGAGAACACATTTCTCTGCCTCCTCTGTGTGTGTGTGTGTGTGTGTGTGTGTGTGTGTGTGCACGTCTGGCCGCTCCTGCATGCGTGGTGTGCTGTGACAAATAAAGGCTCACTAGAGTCCTGTTTAATCTTAATCTTTTTAAAGTTTAGGAACTCAGTGTAATTTTAAAGTGATTTGCTGGAGCCCTTTGTTATGGGCACGTTTCAATTGTACTTGTTTCTGAAGTTTCAAAGAAAAAAATGAGTTTATTACAGCCTACACCCCTCGTTTGCATAAGTTGTATTTCAACATTTGTCCACTAGAGGGTGTACATTGATCACTAGTTTTGTGAGTCTGACCCAAGGCGCACATCAGCCCAGCGCTGCTTCACTGTGAACCCTGACGGTGGGAAGGGCGCAGGGAACAGTGATGGGCTGCTTCATTATCAGGGCTGGCAAATAGGAGGCGATGACAAATCACATGAAAATGCCGCAGAGCTCTGACCTCCATTCACTATTTCGAGACAAGAGCTTTGATGGAGCCCGTTTCATTATTTTATAGTGGTACAGCAGTCTTTATTTTCTTGCAGAAAATAGGGTGACAGCTACTTTCTTTTCATTTACTTTTTCAACAGAGAGCTGCAGAGCCTGCGCCAAAATAATCAACATGCAGCTACTTTTACTTGCAGTTGCGTGTATCGTTGTGCTGGACCTCACCGGAGCCGTACCGCGGTCCTACCAGTGCTCCTCCCGGTGCGACGTCAGTAAGTGCCCGAGTCCCAGCTGTGCCGCCGGGTACGTCCCGGACTTGTGCAACTGCTGTCTGGTCTGCTCACCGGGCGAAGGAGACCCCTGCGGACGCAAAAACGACCTGCCTTGCGGGGACGGCTTGGCGTGCAAGCTGCTCCCTGCGGGGAAGCGGCGGGGCTCCAAAGGTGTCTGCCAGTGCAAGATGGGACATAAAGTGTGTGGAAGTGATGGTAAAACGTACGGCAACGTGTGCAGGATGAAAACGGCCAGTCGTAAAGCTCTTCAGAAGGGTAGGCCCGCAGTTACCCAAGCGCACAAGGGACCTTGTCCATCGTCAGACACAGGTAGGACGCCTATACTGGTTAATTCTTCCAGCTTGGACCATGGAGATAATGAAGGAGAGAGAAAGAGAGGGAGATACAGATCAACTTCTCTCTCTGAACCCTCATTCTCCTCTTGATCCTATATTCCCATTACTCTCCTTCTACTCTTGCCTGGCTACTGTCTCCATCTAACACTGTTCATTCTGATCTCTATGGGAGTTTGGAATCCGAGAATCTAAAGCGGAAGTAGTTTAAAGTTCCGCTCATGCTGAGGATCCCTGGGGTGATCATTAAATGTAGGGGAAACCCTTGGGCCAGGAAGTAATTAGTGGATCAACCATAAAAGGGTCCTCTCCTTTCATCACAGTGCACTGCATAACTGTAGCACATAGTCTGTTGGTTAATTAGCATGCGTTTAAATAGATAGATGTGTGTGTGTGTGTGTGTGTTGTATACACCTACCATACTGCCCTCACGTTCAGACTATCGTAGACCAGCAGTCATCCAGGAAGGGAAATCTTAGGTGATCATTATCTTTAACATCCTCTATAATCCTCGATAAAAACAATAGCTCATTCTGTACTATTCTGCCTGTACAGTATGTGTGGTCTGTGTAACTGACTTGTGAAAAACCCAGGAAAGCATTCATTGCTATTATTTAGCTCAGGAGATGATGAAGTGGTTTTGTTTATGTTAGTACAGGTCGTACCCCGGTTCACCCCAACAGCCCTCGCTACAAATTCAACTTCATCGCTGATGTCGTGGAGAAGATAGCACCCGCTGTGGTCCACATTGAGCTCTTCTTAAGGTGTGTGTGTGTATGTTTGTGTGTAAGAGCAAGAGATTGAGATTGTAAGAGAGATTTCGATTTTTACCCTAATCTAGTTTGACATCAAAATAGGTTCTTTAATGATTTTGCCTCTCTCTCTCTCTCTCTCTCTCTCTCTCTCCCTCTCTCTCTCTAGACATCCTCTGTTTGGACGTCACATCCCTCTTTCTAGTGGTTCTGGTTTCGTCATGACCCCCTCAGGTCTGATTGTAACCAATGCTCACGTGGTGACCACAGCCGCCACAGTCACAGGGCAGCCCCAGCTGCGCGTGCAGCTCCACGATGGCGACGCGTACGAGGCCGTTCTCAGAGACGTGGACAGGAAGTCAGACATTGCCACTATTAAAGTCAACCCTCAGGTAGGAACTTGAACCATTTCTGAGCCATGGAGGGAAAATACTCGCTTGAACAGAAGCAAAGAGCGGTGACTTGGGTTATTTGGGCGCCACGTCCAACATCAAACGTTGCGCGTTATGTCACTTGGGAAATCATTTTTGTCTGCTTAAAAATATTGATCTGTCCAAAATACTTTTTTGGACATACTTACAGACATTTTTGGACATTCTTTGTGGGAAGCAGCAGGATGTATGTATCAGCTCAAAAAAGTTAAATCCATTATGTGGGACTTTAAGCTCCTACAGTGTTAGATTCAGGTGTTCCACTAGAGCCAGTGGAAATACTCACGTAAACACCAGTTTTGTGACTTGGAGAGAGCAAGAGAGGGAGGGAGAGAGAGAGAGGGAGGGAGAGAGAGAGAGAGAGAGAGAGAGAGAGAGAGGGAGAGGGGGAGAGAGAGGGAGAGAGAGAGAGGGAGAGAGAGAGAGAGACAGACAGAGAGACAGACAGAGAGACAAAGAGAGAGACAGAGAGAGAGAGAGAGAGAGACAGACAGAGAGAGAGAGACAGACAGAGAGAGAGACAGAGAGAGAGAGACAGACAGAGAGAGAGACAGAGAGAGAGACAGACAGAGAGACAGAGAGAGAGAGACAGACAGAGAGACAGACAGAGAGAGAGAGACAGACAGAGAGAGAGA
>OMKK01030575.1:26360-38392 GCA_900302305.1 Polymixia japonica | reverse complement strand
GGGGAGGGGCCCCCAGTGTGATGCATACATGTGTGTGTATGTGTGTGCATGTATGTATGTGTGCGTGTGTGTGTGTGTATGTGCGTGTGCTTAGTGCTGCGAGATGCTCCAATGAGTAGGTGCCCTGACAGCAAGGGCCCGGGCTCCTGTAGTCTAATAAAAACTCGAAATATGTAACTTGGCTACTATTGGTAAACACAATATTGCATATTTCAATCTTAACAAGCCGGACTCGATGTGCCGCGCTCTTCTGCAGGCCACAGACTTCCTCCTCCAAGTATTCGCCGGAGCTGTGGTTTCTTGGGGCGATCACTCCATGCCTCTCCTCCTCGGCATCAGGGCCCGGTGGTTCCCGTGGCAGCCCGGCTCCAAGCCTGCCGCACTAAAACACGGCCTCTACGGTGACGAGTCCCTCGCAGAGCCTGCCGTTCCCCTTTGCCTGCGTGGGCTGGCCCACAGCCTGACACAGCTGCTGGCCAAAGAACCCTGGAGTAACCAGTCACAGAAGGTTAGTTTTCCTGTCTTTACCACCAACTGCTCCTCACTCAGCCGCCCGTCCTCCATCCAGAGGTCCTACACAGAGCAGGCTTGTGAAAGATGGTGACGGTGTGCAACGTGTGTCTGTCTCAGTTCATAGACTGGCTCCTCAGCATCGCAGAGGGTCCTGAGCAGGCTCTGTCAGCGACATCCATCGGCGCGGCCAAAGGTGAGAAGCGCACCATGAACCAGAACACTTGCGTAAAGTACAAAACAACATACAATGTTACAGTTGGTCTCAAGAGGTAATAACCTGCTTTAGCTCTACATATATGTACAACCACAAGTCACATAAACAAACGAACAAACAAACTTATGAATTTATTTCCAAATTGACGTACATTTTGAGTTTCTCATCCCAAAAATACAAAAGAAGGATTTGAACAAGGATTCAGTCAAATCCATGAACAATTCTTGCAATTTCTTCAAAACAATTACCTCAACGTAAAAAAAAACAAAATTTCACATTTACTCACAAAAGCACAATCTTTCGGTAATGAAGACCTTGTATTACAACATAATAAGAGTTGCTTTCTTAATATCTTTCTGCGTCCGTGTTCAACGGACGGCGTGGCGGTGCAGCTGCCCTGCTGGCCATGAAGTCCTCTGCAGAGTTCAAGAAGAAGGCTGTGTGGACCAGGGTTTACGGCTGGTAGCCCACCGAACCTTGCATCCCGAACCTTGCATCCCGAACCTTGCATCCTGAACCTTGCATCCTGTTGCCAACTCTACTTGTCAAGGAATCAAGGAGTTAGACGTGTCATGAACTACTCGTTACTACAATTCTGCCAAGATGAGCTTTTCAGCGTGCGTGATCATGTCATGGCTGCTTTTCCTGTTTTTGTTTAGTTTTTTTGCATTTATAGATGACACTATTATTCCAGCCAACTGTAACTCAGCTCTATAGTGATATTGTCAAGAGGAATGGATTTTTGTCAACACCTGATATTTCCATTAAACACCCACATGATTGATTTTGACGTTTTTGAGCTGTTCCCACGGGTCATGGAATTTCTGGAATATCATGGAATTTTAAAAAGTCTATTCCACACATGGAAGGTCAGGGGATTTGATCGTTTTTTTTGGGCCAAGTCATGGAATATCACGGAATTTTGTTTGCAACATGTTTACATGTTAGTTGCCGTTCATCAAAATGTTATATTTTCCACGCAGTATTTTTTTTTTTTTATCGGGTTATTTCACAAGTGGTTGTTACGGTTACTTGATTTTTCAGCGCTCATTTATACCCCGTCCCGCTCGTCAATCACTTCGGTCAAGATATGCCGTCTCCTGTACCTGCTAGCGAAGGCAGGGAGTTTGACAATTGACTTTATTTAACTTGACTGGCTGGAGAAAAGTCAGGGAATTTGACTTGGAGAGGTAACTCTGTGATCCTGGTGCTGCACAATGGCTTCCCACAATTAATCCAGTTCCAAAATATATACTCAAGTCATTTATGAGTATATTGAAAATGTTGTTTTCGAAGTAGAGCCAAAAACAGTTTCCCACATGACATGATGTACAGTGTTTCATGCTGTGACATGACTAGTCTAGACAGACTGCTGGAAAGTTACCAAGCGTATTAAATAAAACCCTCTGGTTCAAATAACCCACATCACCGCTCTTTGCTTCCATTAGACAAGTTTTTCTCTCATGAAATGAAATTCTCTCATGGAGAATTTTTTTTTTTTTTGTTACCTTTGGACCAGGTATCAACATCCAAAAAACAATACTATATACAGTACATTTAACTAAATATTCCTTTTTTTTGTGCTGTGGTGGCCCACCTAAGGTTTTGAGAGCCATCACTTCCTCCAAATACCTTTTCCTAAAATCTTCACTTTGGTTGACAAAGCTACAGGAACACCTGTTAGTTCTTCAACTGTCCGAACATCCAGTTGTTTGATAAAGTGTCATTTTCTTTTCAACTTCCGATTCCATTTCTCCAGCTGACGTTTCCTCTCCTTCAGCGATTGCCAGACCGTAACAGACGCCCCTGGGAAGACAACATCGCCGTTAGCATCAATGCTAACATTACTTGTTGGTCTTAAGCAAGACAAGGAGATTAAACAAAAAAAACAAAAAAAACATTGTATCCAGTTTGTGGGAAACGACACGAATGGATTTGAGGAGAAAAAAAACGGTCTCACCAACGGCGAGGATAGGAAGGTAGACCTTCAGGACGAACGGGAAGTGAATGTTTGCAGACGCGGGTAGAGTCATCTGGAATGAGCTTGCGCCAGCTGACTCCAAGTACGGCAGGGCCTGGTAAACTGTGATGCCTGGAGAAACCGTAGAAACCAAGGCAAAAACCTTCATGTTTAGCGCATTGTATCGCAATTTTGTCAAATGTTTATACTACGTGCATTTTCTTGTTTACCTATTGGTGTTTTTGAAAAGCGCTTGTAACTTTATACGTCCCGCTGCATGCATTGTTGCGGTGACTAGCGGACACAGTATCTGTTACACACACGTCTAGAGCCGGGATGTGCTTTCGTCATCCGTTTCCTGACATGTTATCACACCCCCGCTGTGACAACTAATTTCCTCAGAATATACAATTGTTGACACATAACTGTTGAGCGTAATATTACGTCCACTTCAAGCCGCTTTTCACCGGCCATTGATCTGCCCAAAAGGAATGTAGCATAAGAAATATTCTTGGGTACGCCTAACTGTTGCTCTATGAACTATTTTTTGGAGGTCTTTCGCAGTTAATGTGGGCTTCACATGAATAATAATAGAAAATTAAAAGGAAATGATTCATTCACCTTCTGTGGCAACTGACAGGATGTATATCGGGATCCAGAGCGTGTAGCGAGTCCAGAGCATGTCGATAGAGGGGGTTCCTATAACACACAGGAGTTCATGGGGGTACCTGTTGGCAAAGAGCAGACATCCACCGTTACCTTACGTTTCAATCTAAAAAAAAAAAAACAGTGGTAAGCGATATAAGTACCTCAGAGTTGAGTGCATCTGTGGGGAAATGTGACGTGGTGTTACTTGAAGTGATGCATCACATTCAGCAGTAAGTTAAAGAGGACATTAGCAAAGGCAAATGGCAGCGCAGCCTAAACGGCACTTCCAAAAGTGAGTCTGATGTTGTTGGTTCACTTGTACTGTCGTGGCCTTTCTGAACTCCATTTACCAGTTTACAATGTACTCGTCTAATTAAGCGTGGACACAATTGGCAAAAGAATTGAGAAAGCGAAATGGAACAGATACGGCGTACGAATTAAGAGACGTGTATACCTTAATAGATCTAGAATATTCCACAGGAAGAATTGTACACACACAACTGTTTTACTCTGGAATTCCTCCAGCATTATGACCATGAAGAGCAGGAGATTCCTCTCAATAACCTGAAAAAAAGAAGGGATTATCTGTTATACGGTGGATAACCCTCGGTTTCAAACGCTAAAACGTCCACATTATAAGTATGAGAATGGAATTCCGTAAAGAAGGAATTAGTCTTTGGGTGTGGCACACACTTGGACAAAGCGAGGTAGAAGCCTGCCTTTCTCAAGCCCGTCTGCGATGTGGAACAGCTCCAGGATGGACAGTAGCTGGCAAAGAGTCATCGCAACTCCTATTGAGTAAAACATGTCGGCTAAGGCATCTGTAAATGGAAAAGGGCTCATGAGTTCAAGCAAGAGGCATCAACTGCAGAAGAGTAGCAGACTAGTTTGCAAACATTCCCTTTTTTGGTGGATGCCTGTATCAAAAGCACCTTACAGTACAATGAATGCATATCAAACCCATGGCCCTCGTAGTGTTAGAGGCTTGTTGCACCTACTGATCTGTGCAGAGTCTTTGGGATTAACATACATGTTTTTATGATGGAAGTGGGCAAAGGAGCAAATACGCTCAGAATAACGTCCCAATGTTTCCACATTTACCTCCAACAAATGTTCTGCAATTTTCAAGTCATTTCCAAGTCACTTTTTTCATAGATTTAGAGTGAGATTCGTGTGAAACAGCTGTACTTTTTCGAAATCTAAATGTTGGATTTCGAAAACTAAATATTTAGCTAACAAGCAAATTGGCGACGCCCCCGTGGACAGAGCAACCAGTGAACTACACGCCAGCAACGTCACATTGATCAATATGTTTTGATATATATATGTAAATATCAATGTAATGTGATATACTTCCAATGTGGGAGGAGTCTGCTTAAACAGACGTGTCTGCGGATCGAACGGAGTACCAGACCCTTCCGCACTGAAACCGCACAACATTACAGCAATATCAAAACGCATCAATCGACGTGATGTCGCTGCTGTGGGGGATGTTCCTGCTGTTGATGTCGGCCCAGTGATGAAACCCCAAAGAGCAGCTGACACTCAATTGTTTGGCAGGTTCACCCTTCTGTTATAAATCGCTTGTATTTATATAGCGTTGTATTTATATAGCAAGTCTTTGTTTTTAGGAAGCACATTGTGTTGCATCTGCTGTATGGAATGTAAGACAAGATAACATAGACCTCTCCACCTCCTCACCCTGTATGATGAGAGGAATCAGTGCTTCTCGCTCTGTCGGAAGTCCACAAAGCAGTTCCTTGGCTTTGCTGACATTGAGGCGCTGCAGGACCAGCTTCTCAAAGGTCTTCATTATGTGTGAAGTTAGTGCCACCAGCCTGTAGTCACTGACGATCCCTTTTTTGGCCCACTGGGACGATGCAGGGGGTCTTCCATGTTTGATGGACCCTCCTCGGGCTCAGCAAAAGGTTGGAGAGACGCTGGAGAACCTCTGCAAGCTGACCGAGTAGGTCATCAGTAGGGGAAGGAGAGGGGTGGGCAGTGAGAGTGTGAAAAGGGTGGTGGGTGGGGTCACATCTGGCTGGCCTGCTAAGCTCGGGGATGTGGAGGAGTGGCCTTGTTAAAACCATTGGAAAAAACAGGTTTAGTTCATTAGCGCCTTCCAGGTTCCCCTCCACCGACGGGCCTGGCTGTCTCTAGCCAGTGATCCTCCTCATCCCATTCCACACCTCCTTAGCACTGTTGTTGCTGCAGCTCGTTCTCTCTCTCTCTCTCTCTCTCTCTCTCTCTCTCTCTCTCTCCTTCAGCTCCCCCCGGACCATCTTAGTTTCCTCCCTGTCCCTGGGCCACGAAAGCCCTCTTTTTCCTGTTTAAGAGGTAATTGTATTGTCTACACAGATATCGATGAAGTCTGTAATACAATGGGAAAGCTCTTCAATGTCCTTGCCGTGTACCACATCCAGAGTCTGGGCAGTGGACTGCTGCATGGCAATGGGCCTGCACCTGGGTTCAAGAGACATATCGGGACGTGGTCTGATCTGCTGAAGGGACGGGACGCAAGTCCAGGGTTTTGTTCTCCCTTGTCTTGCATTTGACATATTGGGTGAAGGTGGTCAGGGTGGAGGAGAGGGCGACGTGGTTGAAGTCACCAGAGATCGCTATGAAGGAGCTGGGATGTTGTGTCTGTAATCCATCATGACAGCGGATGACATCACATGCCCGGACCTCATGTGCTACACAAATACATTTTTGATTGATTTGTTATTCATAATGCATTTTGAAACTTTTGCCATTTTCCAAACGCAGGCTACTAACTGACTGTAACGTTGGATGGTGACGCGCAAGGGAAACAGTGCTTGCGTACAGACTATTTACAAGGTAAGACGACTATTATGCAACGTGGGTGAACCATCCCTGTAGTCCCTAGCAAGTCTCACTCCAGCCAGCTGAGCAGACCCTGCGACTTAACACCATGCAGCTTTATCACAAAATATCAGTTTTTGAAGAGTTCAGTTGTTTTGCATGAATTTCACTCGGCATTCAAACTGCAGAGCATTTTTTTAAACATTTGTTGGACCTAAATGTGGAAACATTGCGCCGTTATTTTGAGCATGCAACACTACACACAGTACCCCATAAAACACTGGTTAAGCAATAATTAATGAAGTTAAGTGTTAAGTGTGCCTCTATTAATGAGGGAGAACAATCAATGTTACAGTAGCAATTTGTGCCTAATTGTATTCTGAATTGATTTCCACTGAAGCACTTTAATGCAGTCTCACCTCGACCAAATGTGAGAACCCTTGCTGTCATATTTGCCAGTATCCATGTGTGGCCACAGAATTGGAACAGGTTGTATATGAACAGATAGGCAAGTCTGATGCTGAGCCTGCAAGAGAAAATCACACATCACGATACAGTGGATTTCACCTGCACCATAATCCAAATGTAAGTTTATCCTGCTTTCTCTTGCATATAAACCCCCCTAAATTCCTTACCACGCCCAAACAAAATCCCATAAACTAAGTCTAAGAGACTTACTCAATATTTTCCAGCTACATTTCACTGTCTAAGTCTTCTTCATAAGTAATGACGCGTCTTACCTCATTTTACGTTCGATTCACCAGTAAAAGCGCTTCGAGTGTCTCTTCTGGTTGATTATTTAACTTGGAGAAGGAAGTGGACAAGTGGACATTCCCACTCGTTACTATCTGACGTCAAGAAGACTCGTCAGATAATATCTCTTTAACCCCTCAAGGAATGTCTGCTACCATGGCATGAGTTGGGATAGGCTTCGTTTTTGGTCCGTTTATTAGGATCTTCTCTCCTTTTCGCCGCGATTGTTGAAAATATCACAACCCCGAAAGGAAAAACATTTGTTTTAACCTGTTTGAATTTTTTGTGGATGCAAATATATAAATGAAAGCACTTTTCAATACAAAATGTCTTCTCAGTTAGTTTTAGGTTCACTTAACCATCCCTTATAGTAACCAACGTTAAGTTATAGACACTGAATCCCTATTGGCTCATACTGGCGCTGTTCTGTTGCTCTACGTTGAGATGAGTCAAGCGGAAAAGAGAGTTTCCCTACAAAGACCAATGTAACATTGTTGCAAATAGGAGCCGCAACTCTCTCAAGAAATGATGATCGACGCCCTCTAGTGGCGGTTTGAATTATTTTTCTTCCTGCTGAGTCAAGCTTGTCAGGGATTCTGCAGTAGGGCCTATACCTGTTTTGTTTTATGCTGCCTTTTCCCAGATGTATAGTTTACATCAAATCTGTCTTCACTAATATGATGTTGAACCACTACCGTCTGTAGTGATCTTGAAGTCTAGTTCTAGTAAGCAACTACAACCAGACTCCCGCAAATGGGACCTTTTGGGTTGTACTGTTTCAATAGACTATTATTGTATACAGGCCAATAAGTAAGTATGTTATTCATATTATGAATATCATATCATCATATTATATCAGTGTGGGTGACAGAAAGTGGGTCTGGTCAGCTTTTAGGCCCTGCCATTCCCATCCTTCAGGCTCAGAGAGTGGCACTGTATTGCACAGGGTGGGTTACCATGGTGACAGGGCAGGGGGAGTCCGGCCAGAGATCACATGACTGGCTTTCAGTACTGATGACAAGTCGCTGCATTTTTTTTGTCATATATCATATTTTGTCAATGCTGACATCACTTCCAGTACATTAGATTCAAGTAAAACGTTAATGTTCTCCTTGTAAGAAACTGGACAGAAGGACACAGGACAGAAGACTAGAATATGTGAGGTAAAAAAAGAGTGAAACAGACACACATAAATGACTGCATGAATGCTGCATGAATAGTATGTAAAAAAAAAAAAAACTAGTTGAACATACTGAGCAATAGTGAACAAAACATATATAGCAAATGAAAATATTAAAAAATTGATTTAAATACAAGATGTGCAAAATGTGTAT
Organism: Polymixia japonica; assembly: GCA_900302305.1. Taxonomy (NCBI): domain Eukaryota; kingdom Metazoa; phylum Chordata; class Actinopteri; order Polymixiiformes; family Polymixiidae; genus Polymixia; species Polymixia japonica. The sequence goes on along the minus strand of OMKK01030575.1, from coordinate 30,147 downwards.
AATTTTTCACTAATAGTTCTACAAAGACTTTATATGCACTAAAAAAGTGTCTTGCGTGCAATGTAAAAAACAAAACTCACCACCTCATCAATATCGCACTATATCAGTATATCAAATATAAATAACAAGCTCACACATGTACATGATGTGCAGATTTGCATATGTGCATTAACATGTACAGACAAGTTGCAGTGTGCAAGCGGGGCATACTGTAACTTTAGATCAGGATCCTGTAGATCAGGATTTGTGAAGTTGTGTAGTATAGTATGGTGTAGTTTCTGTAGACAGATTGCTACAGTTTGTTTCAGTTTATTCCAGTTAAAGAGCCCTGCTCTAACCCTCCTAGTTAGCTGTAGCTAGGGCCGAGCAAGAGGCCTTTAAAACATTTTTAACATTTTAACGGTTAGGGTCATGGTGTTTTTCATTAGTCTGTCTCAAAACGTTTTGACAAATGTAACGTTTATTCTTAAATGTTAATTTAACATATTTAGCTCTTAAGGACAGGTCAGAGAGATGTGTGGATGTACAGCAGGTGGCCGACTCTCCAATTTAATTCTATAAATCTATAATTTTGAGAGTTTTTCCCCCAGCCTTGAATAGTCTATGAAGGCCGGACGGTCCGTCCTCATAACAAAACTGTCACCTAACTTTTTACTGTGCCTAGGAAATCCCTTTATCCAGCGTTTTCCTCAGCACCTGCCCCCGGCACTAGACAACTATCTACTGGGAAAAGACTAGTGAGAGATGGCAAAAAGGTTAGACGCGTTACAAGGTCCTCAGAATGAGCCGGGTGTGAAGCTCGTACTATGTCCCTGCATCATCTTCAATATCATCAATCATCAATCATCTTCAATATCAAATACCTGGCTGCACCCAAGTATGTAGTGCATGCAGAACATTATACATTAGCTACCATAGCTAGTGCTCTAGGGTTGGCACCTCCATTAGACATTAGCAACGACGGCGTGGTGCCTTCAAGTGACAATCAAAAAATTGTTTACTTTTTTTTCTCCCCGTTAACCCTTTTCGATCTCCGCAAATATTTCTAAACGGGTCTGATACTATTATTTCTACTGCAACTGTGGACCGGTTTTATTTTTTTTGCGTACGTTTACCACCTGGCTCACAAACAGTCTATTGCTTTTGCTGGTGGATTAAGATGCAGCCGAACTGTCTGGAGGAATTTTTATGAGCTGCTGAAGAAGATGTCTTGACGTGCCATTAGAAACGGGTAGCTTTTACAGGACATTGCATAAGACTAACTAACCAATACGGTATATGGTATATGACCTGAGTCGTAACGACATTCGTGTCATGTATGTTTAGTGCTATAAATAGACTATAACACCTAGCAGGGAAGGAACTAACAAAACTGAAACGCTAGCTAACTGGTGACATCAGTGGATGAAAAAGGGAAGGAAGATGTGTGCGTGTCGTCTTCGAGTCCCGTCTGCGGCTTCTTGTGTTGGTTTCTTAATTCTCTTTGACTAACAGGACAACATGATGTAACACGTTCTGTTTTAATGTGGACTCCAAAAGAAACCGTATCCCCCCCCCCCGAAGAGCTGCAGTCGCCACACTACCTTTCTAAAATAGTATGCTAAATTTAACCTGTTTGTTGGGTTGGGTGTACACAGTTATCCAGCTCCAGTCAACTTTTAAGAGCCACAACTGAGATTCCCGTGAGGGCAGGTACACGTTAAACATTTTACAAGACCAACAAGATGTGTGTGTGTGCAAATTGGAAGCAGAAATTGATTTCGAAAAATTACAAGCTTGCTCTAAGACAAAATACTGTACTTGTCCAAAGCAGAGACGATCCATCAAAACAGACGAGGCGTCATTAAAATGACATTTCAAAATAGCAAAGCAAAGCAAAGACAAATGTAAGGAGGACTAAGACGTAGGTTGCACAGAGTTTCACCTACTTAAACTATGGTCAGGGTCATCTCCAGTTACAGTAGCTATATATCTACTGTATCACACTGTTGGCAGCGAAGAACATGGCTAGCTGGAAGGATTCCTTTGCCTACCAACTGCACACACATCCTAACCCATCATCCCCACAGCCTGATCGCAATTTCAGGGGCTGTGCCAGGCAACGATCTCCATGTACAGTTGGATTCCCTTGACACTGACTGACTTCATTAAACTACAGTAGCACGCAATGAGTGTTGTATCCTATTTAGGCCGGCGCTGACATGTTTCTGACAAATTCTTGTTGCGTGTTGACCAGCAAGTGGCCTCTGACCACAGAGGGCCTTCACCCCTAGAGTTGTAAAAACACCCACGAATGCAGTTAATGGAACTCATGACCCATACCTATGAGTTGGAAAGATCTGGATCCCTTTGCATGCCGATTTAGGATCTGAGAAGGAAGGTGATAGGAGTCTCCCACGTGAAACCAGGTCATGCTGCGTAAACGTGTCTCCTCAAACCTTCCTCTCTGATCGGAGCCCTAGTCTGGGTGGAAACAAGGAACACTTTTCATATAAAGTACTTGAATTGAGATAAATCTAAGTATACCTCCAACAAAGTGAAATACTGTGAGCATAAATTCATATTGAAAATAAGCACCAATCTGAACATATCCCACTAGGAGTGTTTAAACTCACCTGATAGCTAAAATAATTACAATAATAATAATAATGATAATAACAAACTTTATTTATATAGCACAATTCATGCATAACATAAAACTAGACAAACATAGCATTTATGATAAAACAATAGGAAACACAAGGAAAATAAAAGTAATAAGTTAAATTAAAACAACATGATAAGACCAGATAAAAGCAACCGTCAGGTAAAAGAGAAAGCGGAAAGCAACGGTACAAAGATGCGTCTTGAGATTTCATTTGAAAGTGTCAACAGATTTAAAGCCCTTCAGACCCTCAGGCAGTTCCAGAGTTTTAATTAGGCTACAATCAAGAGGTTTGAGGATCTAAGGAACCTAGCAGGCACATGTGTCTTAATCATGTCAGACAGATAAGACCATTCAGTGATTTTAAAAACCAATAAAATAATTAAAAAATTAATTCTGACAGACAGGTAACCAATGTAATGTGGGCTCTCTGTCTGGTCTGTCTGCGTTTCTGTACGAGCTGTAACTAACCGACAGCTTTCTCAGACGCACCAGACAGGAGAGCGTTGCCATACGGAGACAGAACCGTGTATTAACTTTTCTGCGTCTGTCTGGGAGAGAAACGGTCTGACACGGGCGATATTCTTTAAATGACAGGACGCTTTAGTCACGTTTCTGATGTGACGTTCCAGATTTAGGTCAGAGTCAATGATAACACCGAGGTTTCTGACCTGTTCCTGGGTGTTTAGTGTGAATAGTTTTAAGTGGTCAGACAGTTTTTCTCCCTCAGCTTTTGTTCCAATAACTAGGATCTCAGTTTTGTCTTGATTCGGCCGTAAGACGTTCTGAGTCATTGCGGACATCACAAATGAATATTATTCAGAAAAGGCTGGACAATGTACCGCAAGGTATTGCCCCAATAACACAGACTGCATCACCCCAGAAGATGAGAGAGAGAGAGAGAGAGAGAGAGAGAGAGAGAGAGAGAGCCGAGAGGGCCTCCCGGAATCTGCCCGACAACAGACTTCTCTACAACCCGGTGCTGCTCTGAGCCAAACCTGCCGTTCCCGTCAGGTGACAACGTACGTTTTCATCCAACCGTGGTGTTGCTACCTTGTAGGGAATTGTTATGAAATACAGTGCAGTAGAAATATCCTTTGGGTTGAAAATAGAGGTTACGTCTGTGATACATGAGTTAAGAGT
>OMKK01030575.1:12217-26340 GCA_900302305.1 Polymixia japonica | reverse complement strand
TCTCTCAGCTGTTTTATTAAGAGTGTTATAAGTGTGTCTAGTGATAAACTGAATCCTTCCTGTAGAAAGGTCAGAGAATTATAGGAGACATCAATCCTGCCAAAATAACATATTTCTATGTACTAGTGATACTGTGGTCATCTGCTATCCATGTACCCTGTTATTATTCATTGTTACTATTTATTTGTTAAATTTCATTTATTTCATTAGTTGTTAGTAGTGATTATTGTACTATCAATAGTAGTTCAATAAACATTTTATTGATAAAGAATTTGTCTCCTTGTAGTTTGCATAAGATGAAATATACAGTTTCTACTGTCGAGTCAAGAATTTCAGATTAAATATTTTGTTAATTGGATAAAATATTTGATTTGATTTCAAAAACCTATTTTAAAAGGATACATATGATTTAAAAAAAATGTCCCTTTGGAAACAAATAGTTTTGCAATATTTCTATTATTCTGTTGATCTACTATTGATCTTTATTGAAACAATGTTCAAACAATTATAAAATATAGTTCATAGAAGTATAGTTATAGTTTCATACTATAATCAGGCTGCCATTAGTTTTAGGAAACTGTATAAAATATTATCCTCTCACTTAATGTTTTCTATTATTTTTGGTTGTGAAGTTTTAATGCAGCAGAAAGCCTTTCAAGTTTATAACAACCGCAAAAATGTCAGTGTCATATTGGATGTCTGCTTTAGAAATTATTTTAGTGATTACTTTTCAGACCCAGCTTGGTATGGACCCTGGTATATTGTAGATTGTTAAACCTCCAAGTTAGCATGAAGCTAATAACTGATAAGTAACACAAATGAATGCTGTCCAAACTAGGTGATGTATGATAGATGTTCTACGTGTACTTTAAGTTTTTATCACCCTCTCTTGAGATTGCTTAATCACACTTTTAAGTTATGTGCGTCATTGTCTCTCTTTTGTTGATTGGCTTTAATTGATTTTATTTGAACTCTAAAGCTCTTTATGTTTGTTTTTTTTAAAACAGTGACATGCAAAACGCAGATCAAATCGATGAGATGGGTGGACTGGAGTAGGAGTGTCTCTGTGGCTTGGCAGGCGACCTCCAGTATGAATGTGCAGCTGTTGCCCAGGAATGGGATGTTGATAATGTCTGGTCGTCACCACTAACAGTCACATGACACAAATACATAACATGCCAACAAAGTGGTTTAAGCCATTACTGATCACATGCAGCAGGGCGAAACTTGTAAAACTATTGTCTATATCCATTCACTAATCCCGTCGGCTTACATCCCGGAGAGGTGGTATCCAGTCATGTGCCATGGAGAGCCACCAGTATGCAGCTTTTCATTCCAACCAGTTCTAGAAATTACCTGGTCTTTGTTTGGAATGAAAGCCTGCATCCTCTCCGGACTGGGGACCTCCGCCTCATGCAATTAGATTTCCCAAGAGTTCATCAATTAGGATGCAATCATTTGGTAAACGCCGTACAGAAGGTCTCTGAAACTGACACTGTAGACTACTGTATCCTGCGTGATTCAAATGAGCTATTACAGTGTAGTCAAATGACCTATGTGAGTGGATTACATTGCATTCTGAGTGGATGAGGTCTTCTCTTTTCCAGACACTTGGGGCCAGCGGTGAATGATCGCTTCCATACTGTCTACTTCAAAACTGATCATATTTTTGGACTTTGAAAAAAGGTGTAACGCGTATAACTGCAATATAAGCTCCTTCGGGGAGATTTGCACAATTAAAACGCATTAAAACTCGTATTACCTGGTTCATATTACACACTTTACATACGACACGCAAACTACAAATATAGGAGCTGTCCGTGGTGCTGAAAGGTCGCCTAAACGGCAGGTTTTATGTAACTTTTAAGACCAAATACATCCTAGTCAGTAAATGGACCCTCGGATTATTGTATCTATTAGCTATCATCTGTTGCTTTAGGGCAGAATACATTTAAGCCCAAACCTTTGTCATACCCGAGTATTTATTCGGAGCTAAAGAAAATATAATCCCGGTGGATTATAAAGAGCCGAAGAAAACAACACGTCGCATGGTTGTCTGATATTATAGACACTTACAGACTCTATAACATCTTACCTTTGCGCGTAAGTTTGCAGTTATAGACTGAACTGGTGTAAATTGACGCCACTGATACTTTTATGACTCTGGTTATTTAGGACTAAAACTTGCACAGCAACACCGTCCCCATGGTCCCACCTCTTGGGGGTGAAGGGGGTGGCGATGTGTTTGCGCTTGGGTGTTAGACCCCGAGACAGCCTCCCGTCCGAGGTGTAACAAAACACGACACATTTTCCCCTTTCTAAAATAAGCCGATTTAACTTTTCGTCACTGTGTCTATATTTGTAGGCTATGTATTTTAAAACGGCCTGCAAGGGCGTCTGTCTCCGCGTAGTCTTTTGTCTGTTGTTCGGCGCTTATAGTGAATGGAAAGTAGTGGCCGTGTGGTTCTGGTAGGGTGGACAGCGTCGTCGTGGTCGTGGAATTACGCGGACTAGTTGCGGACTAAGTATCGCTGATTGAGTTTTAGATAGACTGGTCTGGGTTTGTCTGGAGCGCTTCTGCGTCCAGTGGCATCCAAAGCGCACGGCACCCAAGCGCACGGCACCCAAGCGCACAGCACCCATCTCCACAGGACCGACCGTGGTTGACTCGTCGGAAATCCGGTGGAACTCTATTGTTTCTCGTCAGATGTCAATTTTAAGCTTAACGGTGTAGGATCAGCAATGACTAAGGTAACATCCGAGCAGACGCCAGCTCACCAAGAGGCCGGGGATTCGCTCCAAAAAACCGCGGACGCAGGCGAGGATTCTCCGGAGAAGCGACGCGAAGCAAACTACGTTGATTTGGATTTACCCTACTTGAGGAAAGGCGGAGCGAAAACTGTCGAAGTGTGTCTACATAGGGAAGGGGAACAAAAGTCTGTTCTCAAAAACAACTCCGGTGCCTCGGACGCGATGGATTTAACTATTGGGGACGGAAATCAAACCAGTGGCGAAATCAAGGGGAAGAAGGATGCCCGAGTTGGAAAACACACAGTGGGTTCTTCTGAACCGGCCTCTTCTTCTGTGTTTCCCGGTGTTAATTCAGAGGATCGCCTCAAATCACAAGAAGTTGACAACAGAGAGGCCACGGCTCAACCCCGCGCATCCAAGAACGAAGACGCCAAATGCGCAATTATCAACGAAGAATTACAATACACCGATATGTATCTAGGTAGGAAAAGTGAGTCGGATGATGATGAAGATGATGATGATGTCAGTTTGGTACTTTCCGACGACTGCGTCCCGTGCGTAACGGAGGACGAGTCCCATTACATCACGACGCACGAAATCCAACTCTCCGAGCTTTCTGATCATGAAGGGGACAACGACGTCGGGGTGGGGTCCTCCAACTGGGATATTGAAGATGATAATCAGGTTTACTCTTTTGTCGATTATGCGTCTTTTGACGGTGATGAAGCGGTGGGAGAGAGAGGGGCGAGAGTGAAAAGCAATCGGCCTCGGTCTAATAGCGGAGCAGCCGTCAGCACTCCTGTTGAAAGTGATCCCCGCGACACGGCCGAGCGCATCAGATCGGATGAAAGTCTGTCAAAGGCCCAAAGGTGCAGCGGGAACGCCGCGGGGCAGATCCACCTGTCAATCAAAACCACTTCCCGAGCTATAAATGACCCTAGTACCATCCAAGAAAAGGAAAATATCCTTTGCCGTGCCAAGCGGTCCGGAGGCATGAGTCGCTGTGTTTTTAGAGGAGCTGACGGGAAAGCAGAGAGATTGCGCGACGGCGCGAAGTGTTTCATCGCCGCGCCCGGACGCGTACACTTTGGCAGCAAATCCAAGGGGAAAGAGGTCAACGACTCCAGCGGTGCGTCCAGCGCTATAAGTGAACTCGACGACGCCGACAAGGAAGTGCGCAATTTGACAGCCAGGGCGTTCAAGAGCTTGGCGTATCCCTATTTTGATGCCATTAATTTCAGCACCTCCAGTGAGTCATCAGCGTCAGAGCATGGCCTGGGGATAAACAGGTGGTCGACGTTTGTTGATCTGAAATATGGCAACGTGAACCTCTCACAGGGACTAGACCAAAGTATGATGGCCAATAAAAACTCAACATCATCATTTGAAATCGCCAAAGCTATGGAGAACAGAGGTTATAAGGGCAAAGCGCTGGCGAGCATCAAACCGCCCCCGGCCAAGATTTTCACTTTGAATAGCAACCCCCACGGCGCGTCGTCTTCCACTAAGAAAATTGAGCTCATGGGAAAATTTGGCCAGGGTCACAGTGGAGTGTTTACCCTCACAGAAACCTTGGATTTTCGTTGCAATGTGAAGTCGAGGATGTCCGGGGGAGAGAGACGCTCGAAATTTGCGCAAAATGCGTCGGGATCACGTTCCACGGATGAAGTTACCAACACCTTGCCAAGCGGGCAGAGGAGAGGGGCCAGCAAGCCATCATGTAACACAGGGGAGACCATGGAAGACACACACAAGAAAGCCATATTCGCCTCAAGCCTTCTTAAAAATGTAATCTCTAAGAAAATGCAGTTTGAACAGGAGCGCAAAATGGAGAGAGGGGAGATCCGCGAACCCCACCAGACCCCGTCCCCGGGTTTTACGCAGCCAGACGGCGACGCTCGCAACGAAAAGGCCGTTTCGAGAGACTCCAAAGACTTGCAAAGGCAGAACTCCAAACTTTCAGAGGACTCCGACTTCACCATCGTTTGCCTGGACGACTTAGGGGACATAGTGGACAGCGGGTCGTGTGACGCCAAAAGCGACTGTCGGAGACGAGACTCTTTGACTCAGGCACCAGAAACGAATTTAGAGTCGACAAATGAAGCTGGAATCGATACTAAAAAAGGAGCATTCGAAGCCGCCAAAAGCACGTTGCTTCGCAGCCAAAATAGCGCATTCAGATCCTGGAGGGACGGAGAGGTAGAGTTTCAAAAGGAACATAAAAACGATAAAACTCAGGAGGGGAAACTGTCTTCGTCTAACGACGCCCCGGGAGACAAGGACCTGCGCTCAGACAACAGCAAGAGCACCAAGATGTCACATCTGTTTGTGCCAAGTATCCAACTGCTGTCTAATGACGGAGAAGTTGCGAAGCAGCTGCCGACTAGGAATTACTCCACGTCCGCGGATCCGGGATCTGGAGGAGGTGCGGGTCTGCGCTCCGACACCCTTTGCGTCGCGGACTCCAGACGCGTTACCACATCAAAATCTCCGGAAATCAAAATTAATTTAAGGAGCGTCAAAGACAATAAAAAGGATCGATTTGGCACTTCTAAACTCCGGCCTCCCAATATAGCAGCCAATCTGGTAAGGACAGATGACTTCAGGTGCCAGGCCCTGGCCGCAGCGTTAAAGGGTGAGTCCTCGGATAAAGTTCCACATTTCATGGTCCGAGACATAAGAGACAACAAGGGGAAGCTGCAGACGCCCATACACCAAGTAAGAGATGTGCGTAAGTTGGTGAAAAGTTCATATCACTTTGTGTCTTTGGATAACAACGAGAATAGATCCTGCTTTGCGACTGCCGACCCCCATGCAGAGCAGAAGAAGCAAGCCTGTCGAAACCCCGCGTCGGTTTCCCCGATAGTGATAAAATGTCAGTCTGTTAATACAAATAGCAATGGAAAACAATCTGAACATCCAGTCGATTCATCTAAACGCGGGCTTAATGACGAGCCGTTTGAAATAGACAGATCCTCTCCAGAGGGCGCTAAAGGTGGGTCTTCACTACTCCAGAGAGGAGGGAGGGGGACCTTGGGAAACACAAACAAAGACGATTCAGCTGAGGGGGGCATAGGATTGAGAATTGAAACCAGAACGGCTTCTCGGAGACAGGAAAAAACAGCTGATATCCCAGATAAGAAACCCGAATCAAAGATGGCCAACCGGGTTGCCTTGGAAAAACTCCAAGCCGCCGTCAAAACAATGGAGCAACTTTATGTTTTTGATAGAAATGAATGGAAGAGGAAAAGTGAGCCCCAGCCCTTAATAGATAGTCACGTCCTTTCATTGATTGCTAGTGAGGAGCAGGGAGGCCCTGAGGAGGAAGGGTCAGATGCTCTGCCAACATCAAACATGGACAAGCTGGTTAGGAGGGACTCGTATCCAAACACAGACAAGACGCCACCGGCAGTGACGTGCGAGAGGGAGGAGAAGGACGCCACCAAAGCCTTTCAGTCCCCCAACAGATGCGAGGAGAGACACGGAGCTAAGTCACTTTCGACGCAGGGCGCCAGCGCAGCGCTGAACAAGAACGTCTTCAACCTCAACGTGTTCGGCCGCAAAGCTTCGCCGAGCGCCGCCGCGGACGTCATCAACGCGAAGGCTTCCCAGACAAATCCCGTCGTGCAAACGCCTTACGGCGCCAAAGCCGTTGTCCCGAAATTGCCCGTGTCGTTAAAAATCAGCCAGACGCAGCACCAAGTGGAGGCCAAGGTGAAGCACGGCGGTGAGGTAGAGCGGTCCGCCCAAAACCCGTTCAGTGCCTCAGCCGACTCTGAGAACTACCTAACCATTCCCGTGAAGTCTCACGCCAACAGCGGTAAACAAGCCACTTCAGCTGGGACAGGCCATGACAAGACTGTTTATACATTCACTGCCACGGGGGCCAGGTCACAGCCAGACAGTCCCCAAGGACATGTGGGCCACGGCACCAGTGCGAGAGGGCAGGCGGAGAACAATCAATCTCCTAAATACCCCGGCGTTGTCATGGAGACGCAGTCTCCGGAAATTCCTTCCGCCACCATCTACCACTCAATGCCGTTTACTAGTCAGCCACAGGTATACTGCTTTTCACCCACCATCACCCCTGCTCCAAACCTGGACCCCTTCCAGGCGACTCAGAGGAAGATGCTCCTGGATCCGACCACTGGAAACTACTACCTGGTGGACACCCCGGTTCAACCAGCCACCAAGCGCCTGTTCGATCCCGAAACGGGCCAGTACGTAGACGTGCCCATGCCGCAACCGCCCATGACCCCCGTGCCTATGCCTATCTCGCCTTTGGCGCTCAGCCCCGGGGCGTATGGGCACACCTACATGATCTACCCAGGTTTCATGCCCACACCGTCCATGATCCCGGCGCGGACGCTCGCCCAGTCCCAGATGTCCATGCAGTCGGAGACAGAGAGCGGGGACAATAAAGCATCCTCCCAGCAGACTGAGGGGATCTATATGGAGAGCCCTTACTACATGGCTACTGGAAAGTCTTCCCAGATGGGCTCCATGGCTCAGCAGCAGGTCACCACCAACAGGGTCCCACAGGGCTTCTCCAATGCCAAGCAACCTATCATCAGCATCACCTCCCAGCAGGGGCCCCGGATCATCGCACCACCTTCGTTTGACGGGACCACCATGAGCTTTGTGGTGGAGCACAGGTAAACAACGGCTCACCTGGAGATGTAAGTGGCCTTTATTTATGCGCTTTGTCTTGTCATCAACAAAAATAAAGAATCGAAAAGTTAATCTGACGCTATGTGACGAGAAAATGCACGGACAGTGTGAGAGCACGTGCATTTTCTCGTCACATAGCGTCAGATTAACTTTTCGATTCTTTATTTTTGTTGATGACGTAGACCCGTTATTGTGGTAATAATCTGTGACAGCACAGATTGTAAGTGTGTTGCAGTTGACTTGCAAGCTTATGTTGGCACAACTGTTCTGCAAGAGTAAACAGAGTTAGATAACTCACCTCCCTGTGATGAGTAAGTTTAACAACTAATAATAATCACTGCCTATTTTTGAAACATTTTTCATAGTACCTTTTCAGCAACACTGTAATAAGAATATAATAATAATAGTAGCGATAATAACAACAATAAAAACATTATTATGATAGTACTACTACTACTACTACTACTAAGATCATTATTATTATTAACATACACAAAGAAGAAAGGATTACTTGCTCAACCACAAATTAAAAGGTTTGTTACAAGATTTGTTACTTCCAGTTAGTGTCACGCCACATTTAAATAACAGAACATTATAACTGTAGTTTCTTCTTAGTATCAAATGTACAGCCTTCACCTACTCTGCATTTTCTGACTATCACTGGCAACCAATCATTAGATTCCACCTCGAACCAAGAACCAGGCGCTAACAGAGTAGCGCGCTACAGTTTCTGATTTCTGATATCACACCAGAAACATTAAAGATTATATTGCTGCTATGAAATAGTTAGTAAGCAAGGGCGGCGGGTGGTGTGTGTGTGTGTGTGCGCGCGTGTGTGCGCGCGCGCGCACGTGTGTGTAAGAGTTCAGGGCAGGGGAAGAGGCGTGGCTCGGTTGACATAGTCTGAGGAGGAGCGAAAGGTCAGGCAAAGGGAGACATTTGTTATGGTGCGATACAGGGAGAGGCTCAGCTGCCGCCCGACGTCAAGAACCTGTCTGTGGGAGCGCACAGTCGCAACGGGGTCACCTTTTTATAGGACACAGTCATTTAAAGACCAAGAGAGTGAGAAGCCAGTTTCACATCGCCACCGCTCAGCAATTACTGAAACAAGTCATGGTGCATACCAGTGGACAGCCTCAGCCTCTGGACTTGGATTTGGAGTTTCCCTTCTCTACTTAAAGGTGTAATTAGAGACCCACATACTGAAGGCCTCTATTATGACTACAAAGAGAACTTTATGCAAAAGAGACACGAGAGAACTGAAGTAAAGACTTCCCTTAGGATAATATAAGTTAGCTAAACTGTTTATGCGTATTGTGGTTTCATCTATAAATGTTGTGATCGGAACTGTTTAGCCCGTTTGTTTTCTCGGTTCCCGACAGGGGTGACCTTTGAGCCGACCTTGGACTTCACCGTCTTTGGCTCTCTTCATCGTTGCCAACGACGCGATAGTCTGGAACTGATGGTTCGCGGCCACGAAGAAACCGGCTGCTGCCTCTTCTCCGCTGCTCTGCTACAATTTGATATTTAAAAAAATTTCTGATTTCTGATTTCTGAATATTTTTGTTGAAGACGTGTACAGCATTCAACATTCATTTTGTACCACCTCATTCTGTAATTCAATCGACAAGAAGTTAATATAGGCCTACAGCGTCACAATTGCTGGTGCATTAGTTTACTATTACTTAAATGAATCAGGGTGGGTTTGCTAAAGCATTTTACTCATAGCACAGTACAGCTCAAATTCCCCTCATATCTGCGCAAAATTTGTTCAGGTACTGTTTTTAACCATCTTTAAATTGTCACTCCTGTTGCACAGAGATGCATGAAGGTCAGGATTTGCCAACATAAGTAATAAGCTACTGTTTGCATTACCATAAAAACCCTTGCAAATTACATTAACATAACAGTATTAATGTGATACGGTGCTGACACAATACTAGCCATTGCAGAGCCTTTACTTCCTTCCAGTGTTCTGCGTCTAGCCGTCATCGTTACTACATAGGACACTTCAACCTATTTCTTAATTGTTGTAAAGTATACCAGAATAAATGCAACATTGTTATCCTTCAAAAGACTGGTTGCCAGACTATTACTTTTGCCTTCTGACTGCTAATAGGAGAACAACATTTTAATTTTCAAAGCAGTTCGGAGAAGGACAAAGCAACACAGTGTTATTCAGTGCGTGTAGTAAAAAGTGAGGCTTCCAAAAATAGCTACATCTCTAGCTGCTGACTGTGCGATCTGCAAATTGATCTACTGCAAATCTATCTCTTGATTCACTCTTAAATTCTCAGACTGTGGAACTGCTGGCCAGTCCATGCTTATGTCATTTTGAAGCCCCAAATGGGAATCTGTTAATTTACAGCCATGAACATTGAACACTTTGAACACTTTGTGAACCGCCATTGAAAATCTGTTTCACGGCGTGTTTCGAAAACATCTGGTGGAAAGTTACTGCAAATAGTCTTATTGAGAAAGTTTTGTATTGAAAAGAAGTTTGATGTTGTATTAAAAAAAAGGTTTGATATTATATAAAATGATGTAACAGCGTAGCGTGTAAACGGAGTGATCGACTGGCTCACTAATACAATGTATGACCTGTTTACGCAACGATAATACAACTTGTGGAACTGATGTACTGAGTATATTGGTGTTGTAGCTTGGAGAAGGATTGTCAACTGTTTACACTGTTTAAAATGTAAAGTGTTCCATAACAGTTGCAATGTGTAAACAGGCCCTGCGGTTTTTTTTGGTATAATTGTTCTATATGTAAATGGTAAAAGTGCTAAGCAGATATTTTTTTGGGAAATGTGTGGAACTGTTATTGAACTCTTTTTTTGAACTTGTTATTGATCTTTATTTTTTTTTTTACCATTGTGTAATAGAGGATAGAGGGAATATTTTTATTAGTTGCAATTTTTGCTATAAACTCAAAAAAACGTGTGTGCTGCTAATCTGATTTCCATTCTGAGTTTTAAGTGCCGGGGGGGCGTGGCAATATACTAACGTAATGTTTTATTGATCTCAGTGGGGAAATTCTCTTCTCTGCTGCCCCCCTCTGCAGGGAGGCCAGAAAGTAGCAGAGTGTAACTATCTCCTCAAAGCTCTTGCTGTGTGAAATTAGGCCAGACTGGACAGAAATTATGATGTGAAGGTAAGAGAAAGTTGATTATGACAAGTAAATAGAGACGTGAGACAATGTTTAGATCTTTGGATTAAAGGGACCTGGAATAAAATGGTAGATGCATAGTGGATAAACATGGCCTCAGATGGAGAACATAATTAAAAAAAGGAATAATACCTGCTGTATAAGGAATGATATGAATGATATGTTTTTTGAATTTATATGTTTTGCTAATGTACAGTGTTTTCAATGTTTTCAACTCGGATCCTGTGTATCGGTAAATGTGTTTGTGCATTAAGAAAATTAAATAACTTTTAAGTTCTTTTACAGAACTTTCCCTGTCATATTTTTCTCATTCTGTGTCAGTGTGCGTGCATGTTTGTTGTGAGAGACTTACATTATACTCACGCTTTCACTACTGCGAAACTTCAACTGTCAGTTTCAACGTAAATGACAAGCAACTAGTGCAAATAAAACATTTTGTCTTTTAAGGAAACAAATTGCTATCCATTCGGAAACCTGCGCAAACCAGAGAAAACATGACGGTGGATTCTGCCACTTATCTAAAAGTTAGGAGAATCATTGTTAAATCGTGTAAAATGAGTTACCTATCCTATTAATACCCATCCTAAGATTTGATTTGTAAATCATATCACTGACAATTTGCTGGAATATTTGCGTGACCAAAAGATGACTTAACACTATACAACCTGGAATCCACGCTGAATGAACACTCATTATTAACGGCTTCTCTCTTGGCCCCCGGGGCCCACGATGTAACTGGATAAGGGGAGAAGGGATGAGAGGGTGTTAGGATACAGGGGCACATTCGTGTTGCTATAGCTCCAGGTATATACACACTGCTGCAGCAAAACTTAAGAAGGCTCAAATTGACCCACATAAAACCCTCTAACCCAAGACCGTTTGCAACACATTCCATTAAGTCCAGACCTACAGCAGACTAGCCTGCACCTATGCTTGGCGTGCGCACACACATACACGCGTGCACACGCACACACACACACACACACGCACAAACAAATACACATACTCTTATGTCTATTTTAAAGTGCTCTCTATCTTACAATGTCAAAAGCAACTGTGAAGCAGCTAGGGAAACTCCAGGCATTCACAATATGTGTTTCAGAAATTCTTGACTTATAATACGTGACGGAAATAGAATAGAATAGAAATACCTGACCACAGACGTTTTAGGTTTGATACTTATGTTGACAGAAGTTGAACTATATGCACTATACCTGTCAGTAAGGATTTATTTTTATGTTAGTGTTACCCAGCATAAATCATTGTTTGGTCCTTAGTCCAAATTGTAGAGCAGAGTTCTCAGACACTCTAAATATAAGTGCAGCAAGAGGGAGGGGGGCTGAGCTTTGGTCCAGGACAGGGAAGGGTAATATCGGCCCACCAGGACATGAAACCCTGATTATATCAATGTGTGTAAGAATTTCATTGTTCTGTATCCTGCTACAAACTTTGAAACCTGAATGTGTGAATGCAGCGTGCACAGTTTTAAAAGACAATTTAGGTGAAAATGGAATAACTGAAATAGATGTAGACATCTTGTTGTAAGGAACATTGTCTGATGCGGTTGCAACTTTTGCTCTTGCGATTTGTGAAACTAGTTGTCGCCCACATCCCCAGTCCAGTAGGGGGCGACTGACCTCAACTTACTGTCAAAGCACAACCGCCGATAAAAAACCACTGAAGGAAAGTGACGCGGCTTGATGATGTCATTTATGCGCCATCACATATTGATACATGTGGAATTGTTAAAACACACCAGCAACATCTATATCAGTAAAATGCTTGTCGTCTGGGTTGAAGGGAGAACTTTATTTTGAATTTCACTTAAAAACAATAAAGTTAAGATTGCTCCAAATAGACTCAGCCAACAAGCAAACATCGTTAGCTTTTTAGCCTGCTTCTTTTTTTGACACAGTGGCAAGTACGAACTGGATAGTTATCCTCTCCACAAATGTCTGATGATACTTTAAAAGCTGCCACGTCGCCGCAGGAGAACAATGACAAACAGAATAATAATAATAACGGACAGGACAGTCCCACCAGCGGTGGGGAAACACAAGCAGGAATACAAACCCTCTCCAAAAGACAAAGAAAGAAGCTCCTGAAGCACCAGAAGTGGGAGGAAGAAAGAGACCTTCGAAAGTAATCTGTTTATGTTTTTTATTGTGTACATTTTTTAACAGTACGCATTTTTTTTCCACATTGATTAGATGCATTCGGCTTCGGAGACGTGTTTAAATGTGTTTGTTATTATGACACGATTATTCTGCTAATGTTTATGAATATTTAAGTACAGTGTGAAATGATTCCCTTCTCCAGTGTAGTCATCATGTCATCTTCCACTCCAGCATATGGCTTGATGTCTTGTGCTGTGTTGCCGCAGGCAGAGACGGAAGGACAGGAAGCAGCAGCGGCGTGTAGATAGACAGACTCAGGGTGAGGAAGGAGGAGAGTGGACCAATAGGAAGCGTCTGCGCAGGGAGGTGTTGCCCAGCTCTCTGAGGCTGGTTGTGGACTGTAGCTTTGACAACCTCATGATGCTCAAGGTATGGAGGTCAGGTTAACATTGTGGATCTGCGCCTGTTATGTGCAACTGCATTTGTGAGTGAGTGAGTGACTTCCGTGTGAATTAAAGTACAATAATGAGACGTGTCTCCTCTTCAGGATGTCCGAAAGCTTCACAAACAGATTCAGCGGTGCTATGCGGAAAACAGGCGAGCCTTACACCCAGTACAGGTTAGTCTGACTTCCACTGGCCACAGTTGAGACTTAGTTAAGATGAGCCTTTCTGATGCGTGGCCTCTCTTCTCCCTTCCCCAGTTTTATCTAACAAGCTTAGGTGGACAACTAAAGCAGAACATGGATGAAAATGACAAAGGATGGGTTAACTGGAAGGTAAGCTGCCAGGTGCCGAGATGGTCTGTTTAAATCCCATATGATTAGAGCATGCAAGTGCATAGCAGACACAGTTGTGCTGCGTATGTTGCTAGCAGGAGAAATAAGTCACCTAAAGCTAAAACTTCAAGTAGTGAATTGTAAAATGTGAACAATTAGCAAGGCCTTTCATCAGTCCAAACATCTGGTTAAGAAGGGAAATCCACTGTTGCAAACACTAAATTGTTGTTAGCCCCTCATTTGTTAATTTAATCAAAAAGTCGAACTACAAATTAACACAAAACACTAACTGATGACACTGCTTCTGGCAAGCAGATGCAAACCACTCCATTTCAGTATATGAAAATCCCCCGTGGGCTTCTGTTTGATATCCGTGTGTGTGTGTGTGTGTGTGTGCCTGATGAAACCCTTACATGCAGGATATTACCATTAAAACAGAGCACTACAAAGAAATTCTGGCCAAGGAAGAGCTGGTGTACCTGACGTCAGACTCTCCCAATGTGCTGACAAAGCTGGACCAAACCAAGGCCTACATAATTGGGGGACTGGTAGACCACAACCACCATAAGGTCCGTCGTCTGGGTTCAGAGCTGCATGACTGTGTTGCTGGTAGAGGAGATGCCACCCCCCCCCC
>OMKK01030575.1:0-12197 GCA_900302305.1 Polymixia japonica | reverse complement strand
CCCCCCCCAAACCCCCAGTAAACTGTACATAGTTACTTTGAAAATCATTTTAATTCAGCTCTTATAATTATGTTTTTGTTACAGGCTGATCTAGAAATGACTCAAATTGGTACAATAGTAAAATGTTTTCCTTCCTGATTTGAGTCTGTTGATTTCTGCTTTGTAGGGAATCACCTTTGAGAAGGCAAAGGAACTCGGGATTGAGCACGGGCAGCTTCCTCTGAGCAGCTGTGTCAAGATGAACAGTCGTAAAGTACTCGCAGTCAACCATGGTGAGTCAGCTAGACTACCAAATACATTTACACGCAATTGTTTTGATTTAATATCCACAGAGGGGTTTGTTTGATATTATTTTTGTAAAAAGCGTGTTCTCTTTTGTAGTTTTTGAGATCATTCTGGCGTATTTGGAGAAAGACGACTGGCAAGAGGCCTTCTTCACTATACTACCTCAGAGAAAAGGAGCCGTGCCCATTAGTCAGGAGGGCCAAGCTGCTCAGGAAAAAGAAGACGGAGATTCCGACAGTGACTCTGACACGGCACAGCCACTCGCACAGAGCAGTAGCAACACACCTGAACACAAGGAAAGAGAAAAAGGAGACTCGGTTCACGTAGACAACTCTAAAGAAAGATCTGACATGTGACTCCATACTATGGGAATGAAGACCAGATGAAAGAACATGGATTTAATGAACTGCTTGCCAAGATTTATGCACAAGTTCTGTTTATTTTTCATACTCTCTGTTCAAATTAATTGTTCTGAGGTCAGAATGCTTAATTTCTTTTACCAGATATTTATTGATATAAGAAATTTGACTTTCTTGCCCCTTCAATGGATAATAATTTAGAGTACTTAATTGAGTGAAATTAATTTAGTTAATTTAGTGAAAAATGTTGCTGTTATTTTTGACTGGCAGGTCACTTTTCATTAAAATTAAAAATGCAGCATTTCTTAATTTTGTCCATTGTCTCCCCTACCCTGACTGGTAACTGACTGTTTGCTTTCATTCCTGAGAAAATCCCCATTAATTTTCAAAAAGCTACATGAGTTTGACACCAACAGTCATGTTTGAATGGGGCCATTGCTCATTGCAATAAACACTGTAAAAACTCGATTTTGTCTTTAACTTCCAAATTACATTCAATAGAGGACGATAGTTTTTAATGTAAATTAAATATCTTGGTTCTCATATCCTCAATTCAGTCTACTATACAGGCAGTGTAATATAATTAAATTCAATTTCAAACTCAAATGTCCAATTTATATACAATGTATATCCTAGAATCCAATATGTCTTTTCTAGGTATACAATAAGCAAAACATTGTTAAAAAATACAATTTATTAAGTTGAATGGCAATTCATGATGAATAATATGATGTCCATATTAGGTTAAGTATGTGTTTCTTGGTAGTTTACCATTGCAGAAGCTGCCAGTACCCTGATGATATGAACGGGTTGCGCACAGATTACGCGGGTGCGCTTCCTGCTGCGCACGATGAGAGCCGGATGTTTTGGAATCCATGGCAACATGGAAACGTGATGCCTGTGATACCTTGAATGAACGTAGCTGGACACACAGCAGTCAGATTAAAGTGGATATTTTTAATCGCCATCAATACAATACATCAATGTCGCGAAAAGCATTGAAAGTGGTGGTTGAACTACGGTTCAGGGCGGTAAGATTCCTGACTTTTGTTGTATTTCTTAATTGGGCTTTTGCTTGAAAACAACCATATAGGTCAAGCATGTAGGTTGTCTTTGCAGCTCCAGATCCGTGGTGTAAAACTACTCATTTATGACCAAAGAGAAAACTATTTAGGAAGCTACTTCTGACAGACAATGGCCATGATAACTTTTCACCTGTTGCTGGATTTAGTGGGAATATAAGGTCAATAATAAGGTCTGGCTAACACATCAGAAACAAAAACAGCTATCTTATCACATGTTTGTGTCGTGGAACAATCTTTAACTAGTTACTTCCTATGACTTATTGATCTCATACTTTTTTAGCATATCTAATTTAATAATTATGGAATTCCAATTTCTGGGACACTATTAGAATAAAATGCTGGAATAAAAATTGCTGGTGAAGGTGCTGATGGTGAGCGTGGTGTGTATCTTTTGATGTGACTGTCACTTAGTTACTTAGATATTCACTCACTTAGATACTTACAGAGGTTGGTTTTTGCCAAACAGAACACCAGCCTGATAAGCATCAACAACTCTTTCTCTAAGGTCCTTTGATGGAGGCAAGGCACACTTCCACAAACCTGTGTGGTGCAGACCAGACACTGTATTTTTTTCATAGGGTACGGCCACCAAACCTCACACCTGGTTGTCATCGCTTTGCTTGAAATAACTGACTCTAACTACCCCCTAGATAAACTGAAGAACCTAAAGGTTCACATAATTTTAAAAGTGGGATGTTTGTGTGTTATTTGTTTAGTCACATTCTTTTTATCTTTTATAAGGACTTAGATGACGGTATTAAACACATTTTGTACTTGTTTTCACCCCCGCTCAGGTGTCTTGTCCTGGAGTTCATCTTGCAGCCAAGGATGATATCTACCTCAGCATGTGTGTCATGGGCCAGTACCGTAAATCAGAATGTCTCCCCGCCATCTTCCCTCTGCTTTTTCATGAGAAGATGACCTTTGAAAAGGTAAGTCTTGAAAGTGGATATTTGGGTGGTGGAAACAGAGGGCACATATAGTCCCAGGACTGCCATGGATGCATGTTTGAATTGAGAATAAAAAGCCAAATCGCCTGCAGTATGGATGATCTTTCACTTGCCAGTGCCTTTTTTTTTTTCCAGACTTACAAATTACTGTATGCTTTTTTAGATATTATAAGTATGATTTCAGTTTCTGTTTCTGTCTAGATATTCAGGCATGCGGTCGACCCTGGAGACATCGCTGTAATGTTGGAGTGTATGTTGTGTTTTTTAATATAATAATAATAATAATAATACATACCTTTTTCCTCCTGCTTCATTCAGATTCTAGAAGTGACGCTCTATGATAAACATTAAGCATTATAGGGTGTTTATAAAATTGATAATGGACTCACAATAGTCAATGAACATGTAATAAAATATTATAGAGTTAAACCATAATTAGTAGTTTTCTCTGCTGCATACATCGTTACATCATTACATCATTACCAGCTGTTATATTACTTGACTATGGTGTTCTTAATATTCTGTGTATATATAACCCTAATGGTCCTAATAATAAAGATTTGATCTTCACTGAAAGCGCTGCATAGTTACACGGCATTGGTGATAGGAAACTGTGTAGATCTCACTCAACTTAATGTTTCGTAACTTCCCCAGATGAGACTGTCAAAATTGAATTGGTGCAGCTGATTCCTCCAGGTGCAGTAGTTAATTTTTCCTTTATTTTTAAATTCCTTAAATGATTATTCAAATAAATCGGAGAATGCTGTCAGTGCAGAAACATGCCTTGATGCAATCCTCTTTCCTGACCACACACATACAGTTTGCGCACACACACACACATGCACGCACACGCACACACACACACAGAGCAAGAAAGGGGAAGCCATCAGTTAATTAATTTAGAAAAAAATCTTTTAAATTCGACATTAGTATGATTAGAGTTCAGCTGCCGCGGGTTTACAATCATTGAGTAATAGCAATATTTTCATCTGTTCTAGTGGGGGAGACCCTGGCCTGCTTCGAAGAAGATGTTCGTCATTTCCTGTTCCCAGAACCCAAACTGGTTCCATCCTTCTCTGGAGTAGACAGAGAAGTTCTGATGACCCGCGCACCCCACTTTCCTGTAAGTCAAACCCATTGATATAATACAGTACGTTGTACAATTGTGTAGGCCATTATCCAGGACAAAGCTTGAGCTAAATTCATCAGTGAAATAGATTTTCATTACTATAAACTTTAATTGCTGTCTATTCTATTCGTCTTATTCTTTTGTATCTTGCACGTAGACAGATTTATGCCATTATTTCTTTATAAAATGTATTTCTTATACCAGATTTGCTTCTGGTCTATGTGTATCATGTCAATAGTTTTTTTATGGACCCTTCAAGGCTCCAGCGGTAGAGAGAGATTATGGAATGGCAGAACAGATGTGGGTTTAGCACAACATTATATACACATATCACATATCATCATGTCTCTATTCTGTCTACCAGGGTATTGCTCCAAGGTTGGAGTTTTCCACCAAAACAACCATCAGTGAATGCTCAGCTGATGCAGAGACCGTCATTTACCCTAATGTACTCATGGTAAGAATTAAGGCTGATATACTTTATTTATGACAATGAGCCGTCACTCTGGTTGGGTCAGCCAGCTACTGCAACAGGGAGGAGTTAAGTATCTTGCTCAAAGGCACTTCAGTAGGTGTGGCCACGTAGTGAACGAACCCAGACACTATGGTAGCGTAACCGTAGTAACCACTAGGCCATCCTGATGGCACTTATGCCAGTTATGCATTTTAATCCACAAGTTAAGCCCCTCATTATGTGGTATTTAAGTTTGTTAATTTATTTCAATTACCTCCTTTACAGCCTAAATCACTACTAAATCATATTCAGCATGTACGTGTCTTTAGGTCATTTGTAGCGTCTTCATTAAAAGCATAAACCATTCATTTATTCCAGAGGCCAGTGACAAAGAAGCAGATGAGGAGGTCCCGTAAGCAGAGGTCCGCCTCTCCTCAAGGGATCCGTTCACACGCCCTGGAGAGGGGCAGGGGCAGGGTGGCGAGAGACTGGCATGCCGCCAAGAGGGCATCACAGATGCCCAGATCACACTCCCACTCCCCTTTCAGAGCCAGCTGCCGGGGTCTGGCCCAGCTCAGCCTGGGCTCTCAGACTTCCTCCCAACCCAACTGGGACACATCCGCCATCTCCGAGCCTTGCTCTCATCACGCAAGTGGATTTTATTGATTACGCGCCACACCATTTTCATTTACCAATGCGTAGGATATGACGTAACTATCCTTTGTGCCACAGTCCAAGGTGAGCATTCACATAGAGGCCTAATTTAGAAATTAGAATATGTTACCCTGCAAATTAACACCATAGACAACGTCAGGCTACACTGGCATGAATCTACAGGACCATAAGACAGGCAGCGACATTTCCCAGCTACTCTGGTTTTCAGGGTAAGTGCGAGCGTGGGCACGTCATTGGAGTTATCAAGTTGCCAGCACTCACTCGGGATTCAAGTAGGCTATTACAACGACAATATGAAGAGTTTCATTTCACTCCGAGAAAGCCTTGATCTGTATCCACCAGATGGCAGAAAAGAGCCTGGTGTAGTTTTACTGTAAAGCAAGAAAAATCCTGACTATTTTTCTTTGGCCATACTGAGTCATGCGGCAATGGTATGCAGAGCAATATGCTTTTATTGAGACCAGCCTCCCTGTTATGGTACAGCCCTTGTGATAAAAGCATGAAGACACTAAACCCTCTCACCTTTGGACATAAAATAAAAGCCCTACGTTTAAAAAAAACACAAACGTCTTCCTCTTCATAGGCCACAGGTCCACAATCAAGATTATGTGCTGCGACTGCGAGTTAACTGGAAAAACAAACTCTCCAAGATGTTTTGTTTGCTGAAGATTTCCTCTTGTGAATGTATCCAATGATCACTGTAACAACTGAATCAACAAAGCACTCTTCTGAGCAGGGATATTTTTAGAAACGGGTCTTCATGGTAGTCGACATCCAAACAAACGATGTCATATATGTTAGTTGTTAACTCGGTGTGTAGTGTAATATTCTACTTTAATCTACGCCCAGTCTTCCACGTCAACACACAGCAAAACAGTCACTGACAGTAACCTCTGTGGTCACATAATAATTGCATGATGCAGTTTTCAGCAACCTTACTATTAGTCTTGACCAGGCATGTATTGAGGTTGTACCTTTCTCTCCTGCCTCTCTCTCTCTCTGGCTCTTCTTTCTCTTATTTATTTTCACTTGACCTCATCTTAATGCATAAGATAATGTTCCTAGCCAAAATTGTTGATATACAGGTACCACCCTGTCACAAACGATTGGAAGTATTAAGAGTGTATGTCTGGGAGGTTTAGTGTGCAGCCTGTGGCGCGTTGACCGGTACACCTGTTTAATGTGTTGTCGTTTTTCTGTTTGTAGATGTTGCGCTCATGGCCTGGGGCCGGGCGCTCCCCCTCACCCCGCCGCTCGGCGCTCGCGGACAGATCCGTCCTCCTCAACAGCTCCTGTTCCGCTTTACCCAGGTCCCCATCCGCAGGTAAGGAGCTTCCTGTACAGCTCTCGTTGCCTTGTGAGCGTGAAGGAATACTGGTGGTTTCTTAAGATGAAAGATTAAACAGGACTCTTTATTTGTCACAGCACACCACGCACGCAGGAGCGGCCAGACATGCACACACACACACACACACACACACACACACGGAGGTGCATTTATCCCATCCTGTCTTGTCTTTCCTCCTCCTCCGGAGGAGGAGGAGGAAGCAGAAGCCAGGAGCAGTGGGCGGCCTTGTTTTCGGCCTTTGTCCGAGTCTTAGTCGGGGGCTGAGGACAGGATAACGTTCCGCATGTTTTTAGTCGGGGTCCATATTGGAGGAGACCCCATGTGAGCACGGGGAGAACATGCAAACTCCACGCAGAAAGGCAGGGAGATAACCCACCTGAGCACGGTGCCAACAGCGGCCCCGGGGCGGGAATCGAACTTCTTGCTGTGAGGCGGCAGTGCGAGCACCGCGCCACATGGACTAAGCTGTGGGAATAACTGTGCAGTTAGGCTTGCGTCATCCCTGCAACTTGCATATCTGTTGCTCCGTTGTTTGACTAAACGAACAACTGAGCTGTCTGAAATCACGTTCTCTCTCTTTGCTATTTAGTGAGGTTCTCTTCACATGGCAGAAGAAAATCTTCCTCCGATGGTTTGGTAGGAGCAGTTTGTTTCCGTATGCTGTGACTTTGTAAACTAGACTTTAACTGTACCTACCATAAGTGAGCCATTTCTGGTCATATTATATGTCATCTCATATCTCAGATTATGCACAATAATTAATGTATTGCTTGCACAAAGAAAAATCATTATCATTTGCAGTGTGACAATACTGTCAAATGTAGAGATGCAGAAACGTTAACAGGGTATTTACTGTATCTAAGGGTCAAGGATTGATGGTGTTAAGCCTGATCTAACCAGCAGGAGGTGTTCACCATTGGCAGGTTCCAGGGAAATCTGGAGAGGACTCTAGCTCTTCAGAAACAGATGATCCCCCTGAGAACGGCCAGGATCCTGACCCTTCAGCACTGTGGCGCTCCTACAGGGAACAAGCTAGTCGCAGCGGGTCAGTCCATCTCCCTCTCATGAGCTTCCTTAAAAAAAAAAGACGTGATTTTTTTTAAAGTTGTGTTTTATTTGTTTATTGATGTTTATCTCGGATATCAAGTGACATCGCATATTACGGCCTCCTTAGGGTTTTTTTTTGAGGTGTTGACGATGGCTTGACGGCCTCCGACGTAGAACAGTATTGCCGATGTGTCCAACCTGACCTGTCCTGTATGATTGGCCGCCCAGGTCGCGCTCCAGCTCCCAGGGCGTGTGGGAAGAGGTCCAGGAGCGCGTTCGCAGACTCCTGACGACGCCAAAAGCCGTGCGGCGACTAGTCTACGTGAGTCACGCGCACGCGACCTT
Organism: Polymixia japonica; assembly: GCA_900302305.1. Classification (NCBI taxonomy): domain Eukaryota; kingdom Metazoa; phylum Chordata; class Actinopteri; order Polymixiiformes; family Polymixiidae; genus Polymixia; species Polymixia japonica. The sequence continues at coordinate 4,520 of OMKK01030575.1, read as the reverse complement.
TCACCCTTCATTCCCCTACTATTCTGAAGGTCAGAGAATAATTAGCGTCATAACAAAACAAAAAAAGCCAATCCATTCCTCTTGGAGGAGATTCATTACCACGAGCAAGATATCATGTTCTCTGTGTTGTGATGGTTTCTGGGTAATGGGGCTCTATGACTTTGTTATCAAGTTTATTGGCTTTTATTGGCTGGGCCTGTTCCCTGGAAAGATTTGAAAAAGCATCCTCATGAAAACTATAAACGTTCTACGTGCAATTCAATTGTAAGTATATCAGATCGATGTTCATTCAGTGGTCATAAAAGAGACGTTCGTGCTCAAGCCTGTTTTTTTTATGTCATGTTGAAGAACTTCTATCTGATAACACTATCATGAAGATGCAGTATCGGAGGAGGGCAGTGAGAAAGACTGGGACCGACGCGGTCCGTATTACAACCCGATGTCGCGTTCGAAAATGTTCGATATTGGCGATCAGACTTGACGGGCGAGAGAAAGAGAAGGGATTTAATGTGACCAGTGAGGTCTTAAATGGGTGCGTCTCCCTGTACGTATTTCAGATAACAGCCCATATTCTGGTTGAGGTCTTATTTACAATAAGCTGTCCATACCCTGCTTGGAAATATCCCTGTAGAAATGGCCTACGTTGATAAATAGCTGACTTAATGCTTTTCTTACACAGGCCTGTAAATTTCGATTTTCAGGTCTTGAAAGATTTATTTAATATTTATTTATATAAGTATGTGTTAAAAAAACATTTTTCTGTTCCAATACTCATAACTATTTCCACAGTCATTCACATATCGTGATATTTGTTGTGAAGAATAATTTTCAGTGAAAACAGTGATGGACTAGTTGGCAGTCATACAGTACAACCACCATTAGCATACCAAAGTGAGCACCAACCCTTATCTTCAATTCCAGTCAAGCGATTAAGAAAAAAAAAGTGGGAATTGGATTTGTAAAATGTGTAAGACCCCTGACTTCATCTCTCTCCCTTTGCTCATTCTCTTAGTGTCCATTATTATTTTTAAGCATGAATGGCACGCTTAGTACATGTAGCTATCAGCTATGCTGTTGAGTTTCAGGGAGCCACAGTTTCTGAGGTGGATGAGGTGTTAGCCAGGAGGTCCATCTCTCCGGCTCCAATGTGAGGACTTGGGCCAGGATTCATGAAAAGGTAAGTCAGGACTGGTTTGCGCGGTATGCTTGCCGTCTTCCCTCCGCGTTATAGATTTTAAAACGCAATGAATGTTAAGCAGTAGAATCTAGAAGCAGTTGTGTTGTTTCAGACGTGTGAAAAGGGGTGTTTGAGGACACATATTGGTTGGAACACGATCCAACAGCCACAGTTGACTTTATTAATAGTAATAATACATTATAGAGTATGCGCATTTTCAAAGCAGTTGAATCCGTTTATTGTGCATTTGTCACAATTATTCACATTTACATGTGACATCCATACCTAAGAACTGTAGTCTTTTCTAATATGTAGCGTGTGTAGTGAATATGAAGTCTTAGTCTTATACCATATGCTTCTGTTACAGTATACGCAACTCTGTTGAATGTATATCATGGTGCCCAAGAAAATCAACAAATACAACTTATATTTCAATTATAGTAGTACGTTTGACTTCAGACATAATCACCTGGCTTCTTTTACTTTCTATGCAGGGAAAAGGGACCATCACCTCAAGTCTTCAGATAAAGACATCATTGTTTATTTTGTCTGTGTGTGTCTGTGTATATCTGTATGTGTGTGTGTGTGTGTGTGTGAGACAGATAGAAAGATGGTGGGACTGTGAAAAAGACGAGTATTATGGAAAATTTTGATCATTTGTTGTAGTAGTAGTGGAAAATGATTAGTTTCATGTTTGAATAAGCCTTTGAGAATTGAAACTGATTATTTTTTAACACAACTTCTAGCAGTAGTATGGTCTGACATTAATGGTCACTCTGCTTCATCCATCAAGCTGACTTTGTCGAGTCCTCGGGTATATGAGGCTATTAAAGGCAAATTATATGTGTGGCATTGCAGCTCTGTGTGAACTAATGCCGTACATCAGAGAAATAGCTAGCTACCTAGACTGTTACGCATTAAGCACTGGCTGTTTCAGGAACATTGTGATCTATTGCAGTTTGGTTGCTACACCTGGGTGGACTTGGAAGGGGCTATTTAAAGACCCACTCCAGTCCTTATTTCTGTCTGGTTTTTTTTAATGTTTGTTTTTTTTTAAATAAAAAATTACTGGCCGAATGAGAGTTGTGACACGGGTTATTTGAACCAAGCAACGTCACCCACGCCAGCGGGACCGGTAAAAAGAAAAAGGTGCTCGTCTCAAAATCGAAAGGCCGCTTGGCTCAGTCGGTCAGGTGCAGGGAGTTCGGAGGGTTTTCTAACTTTAAAACAGCTGAACGTCTAGGCTAGCCACGTCTCAGCGTGACATGACATACATCAAGTCACGTGGGAAATCGGTTTTCGCTTCTGCTTAGAACATTTAATTTTCCGTCCAAAATTCTCCTAAACTGACATTTTCGGACTTGATTCATTGTGTGAGCCCATTTTGCGGAACCAGGATGCATGTATCAGCTCAAAAATGTCAAAATCAATCAAGATACCCAATAAAAGTGATTTAGATTAGATTAGATAAACTAAAATAAGTACTATATATTGTAGTGGAAAAGTTCTGTTTCACCTTGTATCCTAAGTGGTCATCTCCTTGAAACACCTGTAAACCCAGTAGATGTGTAATCTCTACTGTGAGCGTTTATTAACTGGTTTAGTAAACACTAACAGGTAGAATGTATAGCAACCATCTTAATGATCTATGAATGACCTACGTATGACCTCTGTATGGCCTCTGCAGGATTTGTTGTTTTACACTATACTGTAAGTAGGATGAACGCTTGATGTTCTGCATCGGTCCTTGTCAGTCAGTTGATCTGTCAGACAATGTACTGATCCCATTGCAAATATCCACATTAAAACTCACAAAGACAAGCTTGTTGAGAACTTTTCATTTTCAGATTTCCATCACAATATACTATATAATAATATATATAATAATAATAATTTTATGTTTTCCTGTGGGATAATTAGGTAGGAATACAATATAATGAAATAAGTATATACACAATGAAATTGACCAATCTCACCATTAATCTGGCTAGATATGACTAGTATATCTAAAAAACAAAACAAATAAAGATAACAAAATATTGGAGACAAAACACAAGCAACTATTTGTCTTTATTATCTTGCAGTTACACATAATCTAGTACATGTTGATTGATATACTGAAGTTACTAAAGTAGTCAACTGTACAGAATAGGTGTCGGTTGACAATGTCATGGTGTGCTTTTGAAATGTAGAATAGAACCTGATCTGCAAGCTTTATCCGCATCCCGTCCAGAAAATGTCTTATCTGACCAGTAAGTGATTATAAACAGGCAGCGCTTAACTTTCTATCACCCGGTTTCAAAGTCCCCGTGAATTTGATTTCAAATGTGGCCCTTTTGGCAGTTTAAAGACAACTAAAAATGAGAATCACTGAGGCTACTATACGCGATTGTGCTGTTTCCATTCTACCATGACATGAGTTAAAGAGAGAAAAACTACCAAATGGGTTCTTGCAATGATTGATAGAATTACAAATTTTGAGCGTTTTGAGCGTGTTACATTTTTTTGTGTAGATTATTCTATTACCCCGTTATTGTGGAGGTCAGCAGCAAGTCATTTCATCCTGACTGCTTGATTCTAACACAGATGTGATACTAGCACTGACTACTGTCAGTTGAAACCAATGGCCTTCTGGACTGTAACAATGTAACAATAGTGTTAACCCGCTGTATTAGTACGAGCTTGTTCCATCCAGCACGTTTCAAAATCATGGTCTGAATAATTGACGTACGATTTGAATTGGTACGGCCGCGTCGGGATACGTTCGTCGGCCGCGTTCCTCGAGAACTGACCGCTGTCGTGACTGCCAGCGACGATGCAAAGCCAGCGAAAAAAAAAAAAAAAGGCATGCGATCCCACTTGGGAGAAAAGCAGACTATTAAGGACCACTGCGTTCTGGAGCGCTGATCTCACGTCAGCCCTTAACCCCTTAAGCGGTTTGACTCCCTCAAAAACTAGGACAGATGTACTCTTGTCCCGCCCTTCACCCCGACTCCAAACGGCCGCGCGCGCGAGCTCCTCGTGGGCCCAAGTATGACACCGCCGTGGGAAATCAGACTGAAAATACGTCGCTTCCGTCTTACAGATGCCGAGGTCCTCGCGAACACCTGGATGGAGCGATAATAATACACGGTTTGGAGACGAAGGCGTTTCTCTCCCTGCGACGAGCAACTCACGGATCAAATAAAACCCAGAGACTAAAATTCGAAAATGTCAAAGCGCTGCTTTAAAACGTGGACATTGGAGGGATTTCTAAACATAGTTTCATCAAGTAGGCAACGGCAACTGTAGGGTCTGAGATGATGCAATATTATACTGTATTAACCCCCCCCCCCCCCACCCC
>OMKK01030573.1:16253-26705 GCA_900302305.1 Polymixia japonica | reverse complement strand
CTTTTCCACAAGGCTCCGTCATCAGTGAACAATGACTGACCCATATGGCCCTGATCTTGAGAAAAAACATTTTATCATAATAGAAAAGAGTATTGGACTAATGACACTGCCCTGAGGAGTACTATTATCTACCGTATATCTTCCTGATAAGTCTGTCCCAATTCTGACTTGAATAAATCTATTGAATAAAAAGTCTTTAATCCAATTTCATGTTCTACCTGCTATTCCTATCATATTTCATTTGATCATTAATCCCTCCTTCCAAACCATATCGTATGCCTTTTCTTAATCTTTCTTAATCTCTGTTTCCAGACACATAAAAGGGTCCATGGTTCCTCTACCCCTTCTAAATCCACTCTGATGAGGTGATAGAATTCCTTTGCTTTCTATATAAAATGCTAATCTTTCTGTAATCATTCTTTCCATTACTTTTCCTATATGTTACGTCAGTGCTATTGGCCTATAGTTTATTGGACTTGATGGGTCCTTCCCTGATTTCCTGATAGAAATAATCACTGCCTCTTTCCATTCCTGGCATTTTATTACATAAAAAATACAAAAATACATGTCAAATACAAAGACATTCTTTTTTTATTAACAAAGATTCAACATTGTAAAAATTATTAGGCATTACAAAATAGGAACATCAATATAAAATGACTGACCATTAATAATCTATGAAAATATAAAAACAAAATATGAAATAAAAACATTTTATTTCAATTCAATTCGTTGATAAATAATAATAATAATAAATAAAGGTGGGGATTTTAAAAAATTGCATTTGTAAATAAAAAACTTTACTAGCATCAAATTGTTAGTCATAAATTCTACCTTAAGGCCCTCCATAAATACACCAAATGTCATATTATCAAGAAGAAAAGCTGGCAAGATGGAAGATTTTTAGGTTGAATCCAGTTACATAGGGAAACCCATAAAGCTTGAGATACTTCACAATTAAAAAATAGGTGATCTGTGGTTTCTATTTCATTTTTACAATTATATACAAAGACATTCAGTAACATGTAATTCAAGTAACAGCAATCAAACATACACAATTAAACACAATACCAGGAGACAACATTCATTCACACATTCAATGTCTTAATAGCCTTCTTGTTATTGGAGGAAACAATTGTTTGTTTGACTTCAATTTCAAATGCAATGAGGGTTTACAGTTATTAAATATGGATTTGTGGATTAGAAATTCTGCCAAAAGAATGATTAGATTAATAATATACAATTCTTTGACTTTATTGACATTATATTGCAAAATAATATATTTTCCAAGCAGAGTGAAATCAGAGTCAATATTATCAGTAATATCACAAAATAAAATTAATTTAAAAACTACATAAAGTATATTATACATTCCAAAGGCCTTTTGTGGAGATACAGTGCCAAAACAACTGAAGAGTTTGTGGGTATTAATCACAAAGTGAACAGTTAACAATGTTATCCTTTTTCAACCTCACTAGATTAGCTCAGCGGCTAGGCTGACGGCTAGGATAACAGCTAGGCTGACGGCTAGGCTAACGGCTAGGCTGACGGCTAGGATAACGGCTAGGCTAGCGGCTAGGATAACGGCTAGGCTAACGGCTAGGCTAACGGCTACCTCTTCCTTGTTATTTTGCAAACCCCGCCTGTTTTGCGCGCTCGCCAGTGTCCCCGGATGTACCGCCCCTGTAGTCACGTGATTAAACAACCCAACATGGCTCCAGTGAAGGAAGACAGCAGTGAGTGTTCAACAAACCCAACTTAGTTTGATAGTTAACTTAACAAACTAGTTTGATAGTTAACTTAACAAACTAATAAGAAACAATGCGCTGGATTACCCGTTTAACAGACCAACAACTGAAACCAGTTACATTCTTGATGTTCTGAATGGTAACGTTAATAATTCTTCCTTGATCTTGGTTCATCTTTCGCTATGTAACTTAACCTACGTTACCTTAAGTTATTTTGTTATTTTTATTATTTTATTTATAAGTTATTTTATACAGAGGTCGAAAAACCAGCATCAGAATGTATTAATACTAACCAATACTAATCCATGCACTATACGAAGTGATTGTAATGAACACAACTCTTAGTTATTGGAAACGAATTAGTGGTTTAGTACATGACTAGAGCAAATTCATGGTTAGTATTTCTACTTTCTGAACCTATTTTTTCCACCTCTGATTTTATAATCAGTTTGTTAATGATGGGTTACCTGGTTGAGTAACACTGCTGATTATCAGTTTAGAAGTTTGGTGCTTTTGGGTGTATCGTGAAAATAATATCACTACTCTGGGCCCTATTTGGTGTTAGGGGCTAGCCAAAAGAGCCTTTCAGCAGTTTTTAGTTATAATCATGTTCATTGAAAAGCAAATGGAACAATGTTTTTATTTATGTATTTCCATTTTATGTATTCACAAAGAGTGCCTTGAATCTCTTCTCTCTGTGTTAGGACAAGTTACTTAGAAGCAGGTCAATATGTCCCCAAGAAAGTTAGTGAACAAGGACGATGATGACATCTCTTCTAGAAAACAACAGAAGAAAGAAAAGAGACAAGAGGACGACATCAGAGGTGACAGAGATGATGAGGTAAAGGAACATGATAAGGCATAAGTGTAAAGTTAGCTTGATGCAGTTGCAAGAGAGAACACAAGCTTTATGTATTCAGGGTACAACCACAATCCTCCACTGTTGGCCACTGAGCAGCTTCAGATAGGCAGTTGGAGGTAGTGCCTTGCTTTTCATTCCCCTTTCGTCGCTAGAACTAAAACCCTTAGTTCAGAGAAGATCTGCACATGGTTTAAACACTTGAATAAATTATGAATTGTCACTAATTACTGTGTTACCTACCCTTTCATGTAATTTAAAGTGATGGTTCGGGTTTTAAAATTTGGGTTCGATATTGCACATCCCAAGGTTCTGAAAACGTAACTAAGGTTACTGAGAAAAACATCCACTGGAAGCTTGTCAGCATTTTGTAGCAATATCATTCCTTGACACGAATTTTGCATGAAAAGTCAGTTAATGGTGTTTGAAAAAATGCAAAATGCTCCACATCAGCAGCACCATGTCAAAAAATCCTGGGAAGAACCCTGAACATATATATTAGTGAGTCCATGACATGGAAAAGCTTGGGAAACCATGCTCTATCTCAGTCCATATATTTCAGTGGCATACTGAACCATACCATCACCACTTACACTACTGTGTTCCTTCAGGAAGAGTTCTCACCCACACTGTCGCCGTCAACAAGGGGAAAACGCAGGAGAGAGAGAGAAAAGAAAGCAAGGCCAAGAGGTACGTGATCTGAAACCGAAAGGCATCAAAATAATTTCATAATGTCAACTTTCCTCCTTTGGAGGATATCCATAGATTATGGGTTGGAAATAACACTAACCTTGGAGATTATGTCTATTTGCATTAGAATAAAGCTGAATACTGAAGAATGTAACTATAACTATTGGCCTCTGAAGCTACATGGAAACCTGCAAACTGCATTGCGTATAGCTTTAGCAGGATATTTGACCTACTATACACAAAAGTAGGGCTGAGCAATATATCGACTTTTACGATGTATCGCGATATATTTCAATGATGATATGAAAACGTGAATATCAAAATAATTTAGCCTACGTGTTTTTTAATATAATTTTACAACTCCGTTGCTCTTAAAAAAACACACTAAACATCCTCTCATTATGTGGACAAAATATGAAACTATCGTCTTGTATCACCATTGGATCCAAACATATTGTGATACCACTTTTCAGCCATATCACCCAGCCCTACACAAAAGCTATCGCAGAGACATTGCAGTTGTTTCTACAATAGAAATCATAAGAGTGTGTGTGTGTGTGTGTGTGTGTGTCAGCCATCAAGAATTGATTTAAACCTTGTAGAATCTTGCGGAACGGGCCACTACAATTAATTCAAAGAGAAGGCAGTGGTAGAAGGTACTTCCATATGTTTTCATTTGACATATGAAGGCATTGAAATAGTGGCCACAGAACTGATCACAGTATTCCACAAAGTTAGGGTATTGCGTTTTCTGATATATCGCAATATAGTTCAGTGATGATATGAAAACGTAAATATTGAGATGTCAACATAATTTAGCCTACGTTGCCATTGGCTCCAAAAATATTGTGATATCACTTACAAGTGATATCGTACAAGCAGGATTGTTTGAATCTGTGTTGCTTTGAGCGTACTGTATACATAATATGTTGTACCCACAGTTCTGACTGGCCGTGACATTATCTTCCTTCTTCCTCCTGTGACCTTGCGTAATGTTTTCAGAGATGACAGAGGAGGAGATGATGGACTTGGCCCTACGTCTGAGCGAACACGAGGCCAGCGTTGCTGCCCTCAGACTGCAGCAGGAGGAAGATGCCATGATGAAAGCCATGGAAGAAAGTGTAAGTATGGAAAGTTAAGTTTGTGTGTTGATTAATTTATTTTCACAGCTGGAAATTTTGTTTGTGGTCTAATTTCAGAGCTGCAGACCCATTTCCAACCAGGTGCAGTTTTTGTTTAGATACTTAGACATATTAAATATGTCTAAGTATCTAAAATTTTTTAATATGTTTACGTTTTCTGAGGGTAGCAGTAATAGCAATTTGTTGACTCGTCAATTTGTCAGTGCAACCTAAAACTGTCAGACAATAGCCTGTGGTTTCTTTTCTCTCCTAGATGGGCAGCCAGACCCAACCATGCCCACCCTCCCAAAGTCAAAGCCTAATAGCCAATACAGACACCTCCTCAACCCTACCTTCCAGACGAAAACTCTTCTACCCAGCCGTGATGGGGGCATCTGCCAGAAAGCCGGGTATGTCTGTTGAAAGCTGCACTGTGGAGGCAGACCTGAGACAAGGTAAGTAAATTAGGAGTGGATTGTCAACAGTTGCTGTGCATCCCACAATTCTTTGTTTAGTATTCAGAAAACCTTCTACATGAGACCAGGCTTTTACCTGGAATGAACAGGAGTCAGTGAGTGTGCCGTCAAAGTGTAGCGGCAGTAGCCCATGGGTTGGAGAAGCAGGCTTGTGGCAGAAAGTTGCTGCTTTGAATCTGGTTTGCTAGTTGGGAACGGACTTGGCGCTTAAACCAACCGATTAGAGGCCAACAGTGGAAGGTCGTGGTTGTACTAGGCAGCTCCCAGGTGAGAAGGCGTAGCATTGAGCATGAGTGCTCAGTCCATTTCCCTGGATGAATCAATGTTAAGGAGAAAAAGTCCCCTGGACGCCTCCCTTTGGAAGTGCACCAGGCATGTCCAACTGGGAGGAGACCCCAGGGCAGACCCAGGACACGGTAGAGAAATTATATCTCTCGGCTGTTCTGGGAACGCCTAGGGATCCCCCAGGAGAGGCTAGAGGAAGTTGCTGGGGAAAGGGACGCCTGGGCTGCTCTGTTGGTCCTCCCGTCCTCCCGTCCAGGGACTTTTTCTCCTTAACATTGATTCATGACCCTGACCGGGATGAAGCGGATTAGAAAATGGCTGGAGAATGACTGAAAAAAAGCGAACACTTAAGTGTCAGTTTGCTTGTTTACTGAGGGGTAATGTAACTATTCTGCTACAATTTAGTTAATTGACATGGCTGAAGAACAACGAGAGCCAGGCTGATGGCTGATTTGCCAACTACTGGTTGCATCCTCTATTATCATGCTGCTTGACCCCTCCTTGCTTTTCTGTTCCTAGAGCCAAAGAGAGTTGAGGATGAAAATAATAACAAGAAAAAGCGGAAAAGAAAAGATGGAAGTCCCCTGCCGGAGATGCCTGACTTGTCACAGACTCAGAAAGTCTACTCTCAGGCCTCGCCCTCCAGCACACCGCCTCTAACAGTGCCTTCACACCCCACTCAGGTTAGTCAAGACATTGGTGAATAACATCCAAAGAGGCAATTAACAAAATCTCAACAAGATCTTCAAGTAAAAAATAAAAGGTAGAGATGCTATGTGTTACTATGTGTTATAAACATACACTGTTGTAGATTGATGGGTGTTCTGTATGCCAGACCTAAAACAAACTTGAGTAAATGACATTGAAAAGCATGTGGAGAGACATTGTCTAATTGTAATTCTGGTAAGTCTTGTTTCTCAGCATTTCAATAGTTTTTCCCGTTTGTGCTGTATTGCAAATGCACTTTGCAGTATTTTCATGAATTTCAAAAATACACATGATCCCATCCTCAAAAGCCATATATGGAGACTTTCTTACCGTACTGTTACAGAGCAAAAGACTAAAACAAATTACCTGGTCAAAGATGTACAAGGTAGGGTCTTTACTAATGCATAATGTGTGCTTGTCCAATACGTATTACCCATATATGGTTTCGTTGATGTATGTTTGTATGTATTTGTTCACCCTGGACGATGAATCTCAGGACTCCACCCAGAATCACCTCTGCCAGCTACATAAATCCCCCACCTCCCCGTTGATGTCACTTGGCTTGGCCTGCAAACCTCTGGTTCACGTCCCCAAGCTGAGCCAAGAACTGCTGGAAACCTGCAAAATCTCAGGGTTTGTCTTGTGTTCTCAGGAGAGTTTGACCTCAACCCACAAGTCCCTGCCTTCTGAGCTCAAGAGCCCAACATTTCCTGAAGTCCCTACGCTCTCCAGGAGCCTTGTTCCCTCCACTAGCCCCACATTCTCTGGCGGTTCTCTATCCTCAGAGAATGACCAAGGAGAAGATGGAGACCCAGAGCAGGGTTCAAACTATTCTAAAAGCCCAGTATTTGGCAGGACCAGCCCGAATCCAATGTCCCTTTCGGCCTGCAAAGCCAAAGTCAATGTCTCAGAGTTGAGCGAGAAGGTACTGGCCACCTGTGAAACCTTGTTCTCTCAGGAAAGTTTGATGACCTGTCAGAATTCCCTGTCTTGTCAGCCCAAGAGCCCGATATTCCTCAGAAGCCCTGCCTTCTCCCTAAACCTCGCTCCCTCCAAGAGGCCAACACCCCCCAGACGACTTGGCCATTCCAATAACCTCTCTCCCACCAAGAGGCCAATATGCCCTAAAAGTCCTGTATTCTCAGTGACTGACCATGGAGAAGATGGAGAGACAGAGTGGAGTCATGGCTGTTCTGCAAGCCCGGTATTTGGAAGGACTAGCCCGGTATTTGGAAGGACTAGCCCAGTATTTGGAAGGGCTAGCCAGTATCAAGGGATCCACCTTGGTCTACAGAAGGGCGCTGTGGCTTCTTCGGCTACAGAGGACGGGGAGTCTGGCAGTGAGGGGGATTATCCAGCTGGCTCACACCGTGGGTCTACCAGGTCTAATCGGAAGACCAGGAAACCCCCTCAGTGCCTTAGAAAGGTAAGTCTTAGACTTAAGTCAAGGTCAAGGTGGATTTATATCCCAGAAAGAAGCCACTCCTCTGGGCAAAAAGACTGTCGACCATTTCTTTCTTTGGGCAGTTTGATTTGTAATTTTCTTGGTCATCGTCCTGGAACAAACACTGGCTGTAACCATTGTTTTTGGTAAACCACACCTACCATTCACGGATATTTGTGTCTGTCTGTTGTAAAGGAAGCCTCCTTCTGTTCCATTCTGTTCCCCCTTCCATTTGAATGCTTGATTAAATGTGATTGTTTAGTTTGCATCATGAATGACTATTATTGAATTAACTTATTGATTAATAAAAAGTCAGCTGTTCACAGACATATGACTTTGTAGTAGGATTGCACAATCAATAGCAATAATGACTAATAATACTGCAATACCGAAGTCACTAAAGGCAGCAATTTTGTATTCATATTTATTTCAGTTACAAAGTTGGTCTTTGTGTTTTCTTCTAACTGGCATCAAAGTCTTACACTCTTAAATTTAACCCTGATTAAATCCCAGTTTTGTGATTTTCCACTTACGCCCTCGGTTCTCTTTTGACTGCAGGCCAATGGGATCGATCCAGATGATGAAGACGTTGAATCGACGCCCACTCACTACGTTAGGTTGGCCATGCCTTCCGAGTCAGGTACCATGATTTCACATTGCTTTTGTTTGTTTTTTGTTTTTTTAAATAAAACTCAACGTGTAAATCAGCAATACAGTTTTGATTTATGAGTTGATCCTTCTGGATGTGTTTGATGGGAGGAGCCCACTTAATAACCCCATACCCACGCTCACCCACCCCCACTGTCCTCTAACATCCAAGCTAGTGTTTTGCAGCACATCCTGTGTTTTGGTAAATGGGATGCCTTATTTCCTGATTATTTTTCCTGCCTTTAGACAATGAAGAGGAGAAGAATGACATCAGCAAAGAGCTGAATAGAGCCAGGACGGAGCTGAGCAGCGACATGACCTTACGCTGGTCAGATGATGATGATGACACAGTGGTAAACAGACCTTTATTCTCTTAAGAAAGACTTTTACCTGTAGGTTAAAGGTACAATCGGTGACTGGATTTTAAGCTAAGCAAGGAGTTAGAAACATCGTTGTTGTGGTTTGCACTTTTGGCTCAGTCATCATTTCCTTTAAGAACAACTATTTTTCATATGAATAATCATTATTATTTTTTTGTGAATGTTGTGCAACCCTTGCAGGGTTCCCACACCATTGAAAATGATTCTGTCGTGATTCCAATGTGATGTTAATGTGCATTTTCACTGGCAACAAAATGTGTTAAGTTATGAAAGCAAAGTCCATTTTTGCATCGTTTACAAAAGAATGTCATTGAAAATCTTAAATTTGGCCCAGGAACCCAGCCCTTGCTAACGCACTGTCCCTCCGTGCCTTCATTGTAGTCGGGGCTCTCACCCAGCCCCATCTTCCCAGAGGAGAGGCCCCTTCATCAGCCAGACAACCAGAAGGTCTCCCCTGGGCCTCCGAGCCCCAGCCGCAGGTAAGGACACACCAGTACCAACGGTGGATAATGGTTGGGTTAGTGCTCTGTATCAGAAGATACTTTAAGTGTTAAACCTATAATTGGTATCATTAGTTCTTGATCATTAGTAAATGATTCTCTGACCTCTCACAACAAATACAGCAGTAATCAGTAATACAGCCTTCATAGTTTTTGAAAATGGACACAAGTTATTGAAAGTCCTTGAATCTTGAATCTGAAAATTTTGTGCCAAAGTAGAAATCTCCTATGTGGAATAATGGAATAGGCCTAGGCCTACATGGTTCAGTTTTATAGTTTAATCTGATGTCAGAGCACTCATATCCAACGTTACGTTAAAGTTTAAGTATTAGCCAACATCGAAGAGCAATCTCTGTGTCTGACTTTATGGCCTGGGATTTGGTGTCGGTAGTTTAAACAGTGTTGTAACTGTATTTTCAGCCCAAAGCACCCAATCCCTGATACCAGGGGAGTACAGGGTCTGTCCAGCTTCACCCATGAAACCCACAGCTCAAACAAACAAAACCTACCAGGACCCTCCTCCTCCTCCTCTTCCAAACCCACCAGCGGCCAGCAGCGGCCAGAGACCAGTGACCGTCAGACTGCCACCACAGAGGGTGAACCCGGGCCCGTCCAGGACCAGGGGGCCTACAGTGAGGCGTCTGACCCTCCAGGGGAGGCTTGCGGCGGGGCAACGGTGCACTACTACTGGGGGGTGCCCTTCTGTCCACACGGCCTGGACCCAGACACCTACACACAGGTGAGGATTGTTTTGTTTTATAATAAATAAAGATAATAAACGTTTCTGGGGGGTTTTTTAAGAGCACTTTTTCAAAACTAAGTTACAAACTGCTTTGCAGACAGTAAAACGATGATGAATAAAAGCTAATGAGGAAAATGAAAATTCCAGAAGTTTGCTGCCTCATCTCCTTCCTTCCTTCCATACATCCATCCTTACTTCCTTAATTCTTTCCATTTCTTTGTCCATCTGTCCATCCACCTATCCGGGTGGTGTCTCTGTGTACAGGTGATCCTGGCCCAGATGGAGGTGTATGAGAAGAGCCTGAAGCAGGCTCAGAGAGGCCTGCTGAGGAAGGCCGAGTGGGGTGAAGCCATCCTGCCCGAGCCAGAGGTAATGAGAGGACTTGGAGTTTAAGCTCTGAGCGTCTGTTTGGTCAGTTTATCATTGTTGTTTTACAGGGTGTCTGCAGGACCTGAAAAAGTCTTAAATGGTATTATCTAAACTCAAGGCCTTGAAAGTCTCGAAAACATTTTAGGACTTAAATTCAGTTTTAGAGATTTTAAAAATGGTGTGCTTTTTTTTTGGGTGAAAAATCCCGTCAATCACATAAGTGATAAGTTTAAAGTTTTTATTTTCAGTTTATTTCAATTTATATTTCATTCTAAATGGCATTAAATGTGTCTTGAAAAGTCCTATATTTAACTTGGTGAAACTTCCCTGAAACAGTTAAATTGGTCTGGATTATAGCCGTCATTTACTTGCATCAATCACTCAAATTAAGTTTTGAATGAAATTTTCAGATTACAATCACAAAGAATTTTTTTTTTTAAAAACAACCTTTTTATATGAATTGTCATTATAAAAAGTATTTC